>CANUEY010162851.1:0-20266 GCA_948099555.1 Croton setiger | reverse complement strand
TATATAAACCGTAAAAAATTAAATTAAATTAAATTAAGCAATGATAAGTCAATAAAACATATCTCAGCAGCTGTCATAACTGATAACTGATCTCTGTACCCCAACAAATTATGGTTGGTGATGTCCTGCATATTCTTCTCAATGCGTCATCTAAAAAAATATAATTTTTTTAAATTTATAATATTGTAAAACTAAAAGCAATTAGTAATGCAATAGTCGATGTAAATACCTCCGCGCATAAGGACATCCGTGGATCACCGGTGGATGTCTAACCGAGAGTGTCGGGCGAAGGGTTGCGATCCTCTCCCACGCCCACACATGTGTACCAACCAATTGGTAACTAATTATAAAAAACTACACAACAAATTTTAAACTAAAATAAAACCTTTAAAATTTTAAAAATTACCTAGAGTAACAGCAGACAACCTCCAATATACTCGCAACCAATCGTTGCCTAGCACAAGTTGCGGTATAGATACGCTAGTACAGCACTACCCCAACTATACTGCCGACACGCAGCGAAGTCTTCAAGCATCGGCAGCAAAATTAGCGACGTGTTGTTCTTGGAGGAATCACAGAAAAGGAATCCTCTTATCAACCATAACACGAAGCTGCGAGCATGCTGCTGGAAAACGTGCTCCGCCGCGGTATCCGGTGCAGGCGTCAGCAAATGGGTGCTAATGCTGCGGAGCATGATCCTGCTCCCCCTGATATCACCGTCAGCCGACGCGAACCCGAAGAAGTCCGTGAAATACTTCTGCCACTCGACGCCGGGTCTCTGAAATCGACCGCTGACCGGCCGTCCGTTAACAGGGAGTCCTAGAATGACCTGCACGTCCTGTAGCGTGATGGTCGTCTCCCCGATCGGCATGTGAAAAGTGTGGGTCTCCGAGCGCCATAGTTCCACCAAAGCAGAAAATAAGGTCCAGTCGTAGTATATAGACCCTATTCTATGCACCGGACCAAAACCTAACTCGTCGATGTAGTGAAACTTTCGCGCATCCTCCGTGTCAAGCAATCGCCATATCTGCGTATCCGCTCGTCTGATATTGAGCGGACTGTCGTATCTACGATCGCCGCGAAACACGTGGCTCGATCTATGTTCTTGCTGCAGGAACAGTAAATCGCCACGCGCAGGCCCCTGCTCTAGCACGCGCTGCTGCTGAGATGTTGATGATTCTCCACGCTCCATCGATGCGACCCGTACGTATAAATTTATCCTTAATTATCTTCTAATATCATGCTCAATTTCTAATTGCTAAAAACCTAATCTAAAATCAAATATTTTCTACTTACAATTTAATTTCTAAAATACTAGCACGTAAATTAAATTCAAAATTTTACATCCTATATAACATAGCAAATTATATTATTACGGGAACAAATTATGCTTCGCTAAATATATATATTATTATTTAAATTTATTTCTAACCCTACACCCTATTTATCGAAATATTCTTGCAAATATAAAGCATCCGGGTCTTTAAACTCTACGATTAATCTAAAATTTTATTCTAATCATACAATTAACCTATACTTTTATTCTAATCATGCATATTATTTGCATATAAAAATAATCACTACAAATACCCTAAAAACTAAACAAATATTAAAAACTAAAATTTAAATTACAAAACATAACATTTTCTAGCAAATAATCCTAAAACATTTCTGTCGCCGATGCAAACCTCTGAAATTTTACTATTTTAGTTCATTTCTGTTTGTGATTTTGGTATGAATGAAAGAAAATGTGAAAAATAAAATAGTTATATAGTTTTATTTTTAGTTCGAATAACCAGTATGTGAACTTATTCAAATTTTTAATATGTTCGCATGCTAGTTATGCGAACACTATCCACGTGGCCACGTGGCGTTCACTGATTGGTGCGCCTAATCGCCGCTAATTAATACCCTCATTAACTTGATTACGGCTGTTTACTGTTGCTAGTTCGCATACCTATTATGAGAACTTACATTAAAATAACACAAAAAATAATAAACTCACAAACCGGATATGCGAATTAGCCTAGTTCGCAAACCGGTTATGCAAATACACCATTTAATGTCGACGTTCAAATTTCCAACACCTTATTTGTAAATGAATCTAGATTAGCCTTTTCCCACTCTTAATCCAACATCATCAATGAAAAATCCAAAAATCATAATAGTTTTCATTTAAGTTTCTCCATCATAATGATTTCCATGAATTTGCTTCCTCTTTTCTATTTTTGTTAGGTTTCAAAAAAGAAGAGTGAAATACAAATTTCGTGGCCATATTGAAGATGGAATGAGAAGAAATCACAAAATAGAAAGAGGTCTCGTTTTGGTTAGGTTACAAAGATTAGGTCATGCAAGGAATTAAGGAGCATAGGAAGTGCTTCAAGTGAGATAGATTGAATAAAGCATGGGTATCTCGGTCTACGAGCTTAGAGAGAGAAGTAAGGATTCTTTGTTAGAGCTTAACAATGGCTAAATGAGTGGAAAGATAGAAGGGAAGATCTAGAGGTAGGTGGATTCTAGTTTGGAGGTTTTGCATGCTCTCTAGATTTTGGAGCTAGAGATTTCTAATTATTAATGGCAAATGAGTTTCAAAAGATTTATGATTTTAGTTTCCATATTTTCCTTCTGCCATGATGTCCAACATCATTTTTTCTTAAATCTATCATAATGAACCAATTACAAATACCAAACATAGTATCTAAATTCCTAGCAAACATACAAATAATAAAAAAAGGAAACCCATTCACTTATTTATTATCCTAGATAGAAATGTTCATATTTTTCATCATTGTCATGAAAAACAATTTTTTTTGAAGGAAGAAGCTGAAACAACAGAAAGAGGGTAAAAATTTTTAAATTTTTTTATAATTTATCTTTTTAATTAGTCGAATCTTTCTCATAACTAATTACTCGTTCAAATCAACAGACCAAAATCTGTCAGCTAGAACACAAAATAATTTTGTTTTACTAACATAATGTCTGATTTGGGTTAGTTAACTAAGATCTTGACTTGCTTCCTGGCTGAGTTCCTCATTCTATACAATTGTCACTTTGGACCTAGACTTCTCCACAGCCATAACAACCACATCTAGAGACACGATGTCTAACGCTTCCTTTTAATGGGTCCTACTTCAAGGTATAAATGAACCTTCTTTCCCAGTCATCGACCTGATTGACTGAGTAGTTGATACCAAAACAGTCGTCATTATACAAATGGTTATCTGGATAAGACAAGTCAACCCCTTGGTTAAGAGAGTTACAACATCTAGTCCCCTGTCAAGGACATTATAGTGACTGTGACTTTCCGAGAATCACTCAATACTGGTGACGAAAAAGCAGTTGTAGTTATGGATTGAGAAGATGAGGCAGCAACTCTATCCTTTCTCCACTACTCATCAAGCTTTTTATTTAAGGCCATCTTCTCGGCCATAGTAGCAGCCAATGAAGCTTAGGTAAGTTTCCACTTGCCGTGAATTCACAACCTGTAAAAGAAAGAAAAGTTATGCAAACGCAAATTAGAAAAAGACTGTGAGGGAATGCAAGTAAAATAACTAGCTCTAAAATAAAAAGAGTAATTTTTCTCCATAACTTGGTCATAGGAGAGTGATCCCTTGGTGGCTAAATCTCTAAGGCGTTGAGCCACCACCTTCTCAGAATCGTCAGCAACACTGAGTACAGTGATTCGACGACTAATGCGAACTTAATACGGTCCAAAAAGGAAAGTCTTCCAGGGACTTGATTATGAAATACTCTTAAACCCACTCTCCAAAATTCTTCCCATTTTCAGAACCTGAATTGAAAATATTGAAGTCTTCCTTCGCGAATGCAGTTATATAACTCTTCTTGTACTGCCAAAGAGTAAAAAATTCTAGTAGAATACGACTATTAACTAGAATTTCCTTCTCCTTAGCTATCTTAATCATGTCATTGAACATTTGAAAGTAGTTTAAAGCCAGCTGGCACGATTTTAGGTCGGTTATTTAAAACCTCTTGAAGAGTCAGGTGAAGAGAAAACTAGAGACTGAAGGTTACATAAAATTTGAAGATAATGGTTCGTTTTAGTCCCGGTCAGAGCTTATAGTAACATCCACCCTAAGTATTTTGACTTAGTAAGGGGGATGGATTCATAAGTCTCTACAATCAGCTTGAAGTATTTCTTTTCAGCTTCATCACTACCCAAGAAAGAAACATTAAAAGACACTCGGTTAATAAAAGGCACCTTATCCATAGGCTATTTTGTGCCAGAACCCCAAGCTTTTCTTCACCCTACTCCCCAACTCCAATCGCTTCTTCTCCCTACGATTGAGCTTGAAGACTTTACCTACTAGTTTAAGCCTCCTCATCTAATCGCTCGAAAAGTAAATCAGACTCAGTAGAAGAACTCTGTCTTTCTTGTGGGGCCTCAAAAGCTTCACGAGCATCCATTCTTCTCATTGCCTTCTAAGCATCCTACGTGAGTTGCCCATACCTTGGCCATGAACGCCAAAAGTTGGCCAATGACCTCTAGGTAAAATTTTACTGGTTCTAAATCTAACCAAATTCCTTGAACGACTAGATGGTCCCGCTCGACCTAAAGAATCAACACTTCTAGGGAAACCCAATCCTAAGTTAGAGTTCCTCAATTCCAGTATAGGGTCCTTAATTTGTTCGACTTGTCTTATCGATTCAAGACAAGGACTTTGTACCAAAAATTTCCTAAGGCTCGTTTGACACTTCTATCCGTGTTTTGACATTTTTAAGAAAGATAAAGATTAAAAAGGAAAAGGAAGAGAGAAAAGGAAACTTACCTAGTCAAAAGAATAGTCTGGAGAATGACAATATGCAACGAATAGAGTCTTCGTCTATAGAATGAATGGCTACAAGAGGATGAAGGCTGTTCTTGAAGATTTCTTGAAAATTTCATGAAAAAGAAAGAAACTATTGGGAATGAACTCAAAAATTGCGAAAAAGAAACCTAAACATTAGCACGGTTAGTGTAAATTAGGAGAAAGCAACACTTAAGAGCTTACCCGATTCTTCCCTTATAAGCTTCTCTCCTGGAAAGATTAAAGGACTAAAGAACGTGCATTTGATGTTCTTATAGCCCGAAGGTGGCGTGCCTTTTTGCTTTTCAGAAGCTTTTTGAATTCTAAAAGACCACCTAAAAATTTCTTCCCTAAAGCATCTTTCCTGCAAAATGGAGTAATAGCACGACGCTACATGCTAGCCACATTAACCACTAAGGAGTTAAAATACTGGAGTACAAAGAATAAATTAATTTTAAGTACTCTTTGGAAGAAAAATTGTAATAGACATAAAATGTCTCAATTAGACTAGTGGGAAACATCTTTTGGCCCTTCAAATAAAATAAAACCCTAAAGTTCATTAGCATACACCCACTTAAATTCTAGAACAGGCCTAAGAGGTCCATTCCACTATGATTACTATAAATAGGGGACTTCTCTCTCATTAATAATATTTATTGCTCTTATTAATTACTAAGAATTCTCTAAGACAGTAGTGAATAATGTAAAGGTGATGTGATTGAATATTTATCCATAGAAATTCAAAACTATCACCAATATGAATCACTTTTTATTATATTTTTTTTTTACTTATAATTTAATTTTGAACCAATAACAATACACGATAATTATGAACATTGTTTAAAAAAAAATGTCTAATACACCTTAGCTTCACATGCTAAATGCATATCAATATTAACATTGAAGATTCTTTAATGAATAATTTATACATCCTATAAGAAATTAGAGTCTCTCAATCTATGAACATATATAAAATTTAAGAGAAACTTTTATGTGGCAATTTCAAAATATAGAATTGCTTAATTTGCATTATAAGATTAAAACAACTTACTTAAACAAACTATTTTCACACCAAAGTAATACTAATATTAAATTAAATTTTATTTATTAATAGAATTAAAGAAACAATTTAAAGTATTTAATATGATATAGTCGGTTGATTTTTAAGTTTATTTTGCATAATAATAACAACAAACCCAATGTAATTGAATGCTTACAATTGCACTTTTGATTAGATTTTTCCTTTGATCAACCATTACATATGATTTTGCTATTTATATATACCTATCATGTATTTTCAAGGATATACATATTATATGGCCAAGAAAGATTTTAAGCCTGTTCAAAAAGAGTGTTTATTAAAAAGAATCAAAAATCATTTACTTACACTCAACAAAATGTCTTTAAACCAAACAACAACCTTAATTAAACCAAAATTAAACCCCCTATTTTACTTAGACAAGAGAGTTCTTTGCCGATTTCTTGGCTTCATGGTTTTCTTTGTCTTGTATAGCTAAGAGTGGTGTACTATCTTTGTCCTTCATCTGAAAAAAGCAACACTAAAGTTAATTTTTGTATTAAAAAAAATATAGAAAGTGAGAAAAAACAAAGGGTATTTTTGTAATTTACCTGAGGAGCCAAGGAAAGGTCAGGAGATTGTTTTTTCTTATTTTCTTGGGTGCAGAAATAAGAGTATAAGCCCATACCAAAAATGGCAACAAGAATGCCAATAATGTTTCTGAGGGTAAAAGGGTCATGCAAAAGTGTGTATCCAAAGGCAAGAACAAGGCATGTTTTGAGGTGGCCAAGAACTTGATATGTAACTGGTGATGTCTTCCCTATCACCATGAATGTGCTAAAATTTACAGACACTGATATAAGGCATGAGAGGATGATAAATGCCTGCAAAAAATCATTTATTATTAAATCATTACTATCATTCTGATTTTATAATTAATTAATAATCAACTTAATATGCATAATTACCAGTACTATGGGAGAATATTTGTAAGCAAAAACATTCCTTTTTGTCAAAAATTGATCAACCAAAGGGCCTGACACAAATAGAATTGCAGCTTGAAATGGAGCTGATTGATAAAGCAATTGTGTCGAGGACACATTCAGCCTCTTTTGTATTGTATTTGTGAGCTGAATTCGCAAGTTAAGTTCAAAAATTATTCAATTATCTAGAAAACCAATTAAATAAGACTTTTTTAACGTCAGAGCAACCCCTTTTTGATTGTCAATAATTAATATATGTTATTCTTAAGGAAGGATACAATTTGGCCAACACATGTGGTGACAATGGCTAGCATAGAGAGAACTGTCCCAAGAAAATTGAGTTGGAGATCAGTCACTGAAGCAATGCCCACTCCAACAAGCAACAGGAAGAGAGACAGCTTTATTTTCTGGCTGCAAGATAATGATTTTTAAATAAAATTAATTATTTTTCCATTAGCAGAAATATATTTATATTTAATAAGCATTAGTAGTAACTAACCTGAATTGTTTTTTAAGAAAAAGAGTTTCTAATAGAACAGTAAATGGTATGATTGCAAGTTTGGTCATCTGCAAGAAGAAATTAATTAAGATTATGATGAAAATGATTAATTAAATGAATGAATTAAAGTTGTAATAATTTAATTAAAAAATGAAAGAATTGAAAACCTGGTAAAATCCAATGGAATTGAAACCAAGACTCAAGTTGAGGAGGCCAATAGAAACTCCATTAAGAATGCCAAAAAGCACAACAGTCTTCATGTCAATTGGTTTGGACTCGAATAAGTTGAAACGGTGTGCACAATGAAGAGTGCAGAATGTTACCATCAAATGCCAACTAGTCAGAGTTGTAGCTGACAATTTCCCATTTACTTAATTAGTATTAATCCGATAAATAAAGAATGTTATATTAAAGTAAAAATATAGAAATTAATTACCAAATGGAAACCCAAGATTGCTCATCAAAGCTTTGTTGCATATGACTATAGAAACAGATGATGCAACTGAAAGAAACAGTGCCCCAATTACTCCCAATTGAAAGCTTGACATTTCTCCCATCTTCGTCTACTGATTTAGGATTCTGGGATTAAAACAAAAAGGAGAGGAGTTTTTAAGAGTGAAGCAAGAGGGATTGTTGCATTGGCTTGTGAGAGAAAGAAAGTTTAGAAGGTTTTATATGTTTAATGAGAAGAGAAGGAAGTGTTTGGTGCCTAACTCCGATTATATTTGTATCACATGTGGCTTCTCACTTCCTCAACCAAGTTGGTTATAGTCAAATATGGTAAGAGTTCAATTTCAATTCAATTTGACAATTTATGTTTACCAACATTTATTTCATTTATCTGCTAACTAACAATTTGTATCAGTATTTCTTGGTTATGTTATCATATTAACAATTTAATAGCATACTAATTTATTAATTCTGAGTTTTTTTAAAGGAAAATAAATATTCCATTACACTATAACAAGCGGAGACATATTATACATATATTCAGAGACATAATCAATCGACACTCGAGCTAAAATATGTGTCGTCTAATCCAATGAAGTTACTAAAATCAAAATCAAAAGGTGTAACTTATGAAATTGTAAAGTTACCCCTCAAGAAAGGGTTAATCATATTATTATGAACTTTTTTTCCCCCTCTTTGAACAAGCAATAGCTTGCTTTTACAGAACCAAGATTGGACAAGTTACATATTCTTTATTGTTTTTACTTCAAATTTTTTCCAATTTATATATATGTACATTAACAATTTTACATGCTTACCTAATATTTTTATAGGTCTTAAAAGGGAGGGGGAGAGACCAATTGAGTCTTAACATAGAAGCTAGGAAGGTGAGATTTACATTTCTTAAATGGAGATGGCTGTGGGAGATTTCTGCCAAACCAAGCAAAAAGCTTCTCCACCCTCAATTAATGTTTGGTGATACAGAAAAAACCTTCCATTTTACTCCATTTATATATATACATATATATATAATTGCTTTTTCTTGTTTTTCCATTGGAACATCACAATCACCAACCAAGTGAAAAAGAAATTTGAAAAACCCTCTTATTACATAAATAATAATTCATTTGATTTTGACTTATTATATATATTCATGTGATTTATGCTATTATGATACTCCATCAATGGTGCACCAAACTAAACACACTACACGCATTGATGTTATAATACTTATCAATCAATATTTTGGAATAAACTCATTGTATACACCAAAACCTAATCGTATTATTAAGAGGGTGTTTCACCATTTTTGAATTTTGAGTCCGGATGTTGTAATTGTTTAATACCGGATTAAAATATGGGTAGATTTTACTATCTATGATTAATAAATGAGAGTCTTAATTAATAAAATTAATGTAACAATAGTTGACGATTTTAAGAAGCAACTGCTAAGGAGGTTGAATTATAAAAGATTCCCTACGTCAAGATCGCTTCCTAAGCTTAATAATGGCCAATTACTGAGATGAGACGGATGGATGGTTAACATAAGTCAACTTGAAGATGGATGGGCAATTACCAAATAGTATAAAATCAAGCAGTTTTTTCTAAAGCCCAAAAATATATGTACAAGTAATAGTACTAAAAACAACTAAGGTGGATTGCTCATACTTCAATAGCTTAGTAGTTTTTCATTACTTTGGTAAAAGCAGCTATTTCCATTTCTCATTGTATGGAATGGACCGTTACCCTTCTGGATTTTCTTTTCTTTTGGTTGTACTTCATAGCATGACTGATGCTAGATTATGATATAATATGCTTGAATCCAAGTTAATTTCAAATGTTTAAATGCTTTATTAAACATAAACCTATGATCAGCTTTTTTTAATACAAAGTTGGCCTCCCATCTCTGTGAAGTATCTTCCTTGATGCTCATAAAAAAATAACAGTAAATGTATCATATATATTGAGAGTGACTTTTAATAATCAAATATACAAAATTACATCAGATAACTAAAGTATAATGGTAAACATATATCAAATGAGAAGGAAAAAAAAAAAGAAATAATTTCTTCCTCTGTACAACTCTCTGTAATGCTCTACCAATTTCATGACATCAACTCAAGAAGAAAGAAATGTGAATTCTGGATAGGTTACAAAGAAGTGGCTTATGAGATGCAAAATTCATTTTCGAGTAGTTCGAGAAACGTATTCGTGATCTGCGTTAGTGAGGCGATTCTGGAATAGAGCCCATTCATTTCTGCACCTTTCTCTCACCTGTCAAAGAATAGGAAATGGAGAACTATGAGCAAAGAGAAGACCATGAGCTCATATTCATGTATATGCACACACATACCCCTTCCCATGGAGCTTTTCCACCTTCAGATTCTCCCTACAAGAAAAAAAATTGCAAAATGAAGATTGCTAATTGCTGTCTTTGCAAAAGAAAAGCATACGAATGTGTGAGACTGCAATGACCTTAGTTTGATTACTTGGATAAAGTTCCGATATAAAATACAAAATGGTTTCAGATATAATCAAAGGTTTAACCATATAAAACTTATGTCAGAAATCAATTTCACTCTGCAAGAAATTAACTTTCCCCAGCAATTTAGATCCACTCTCAGACTTCACCAGTCACAACTTGGTTGTAAATGATGGACAACATTTTGTCCCAACACAATAATATACCATAGGCCTATCCTTGTAAATTTGTTACTTCCCTTAAACTTTTGTTTAAATTCTTTTATTGAGTTTCTGAAGAGGTCCCATTCTGAACCGGGAACCTTGCCACATCTAATATTGTTTCCGTTCCATGATTTGCAACTAGCAGATAGCAAATGCAATCCATTATTCTGATACTAGGCTTGAAGTAGATGATTACTCACCTGGCTCCCAAGAGAAGGAACAACTTGATGAATTATCCACTGTGAATCAACCACTCCAATTTTCTCATGTGCAGGCTATTATGCAAATCAAGATCAATGAAACTCAATTAACAATGGCAGCGAGTAGCTAAATGACAGATATGGATAGACTTTCATATTTTACTCAAGGAAACTTGCATGACATAAATTACAAGGTATAATTCTGGAGAACTATGTACCTTCTATGATAATATTCACTAGTTCTAATAAGAAATAAAAAGTTGCTGATAGGAGATGCAAAAAACATCAACTCATACACAAATAAAGAACCGAATGGAACAGAGGACTAGAATTTTTATTTTAGAGTTTTAAATTTTGATTGTGTAACTCCCAATGGCTTTTGAGCAATTATATCTAATGTAGGGTGAACTGTAACGCAGTATCATATTTTCCAGTGAATAAAAAAAAACAAAAAAGAAAACTCCACAAAAAATTTTCTGTATTTCAATGGGCTACAAGTCTCTTTAGGAATAGGATGCAGAAGGTAAGAAGGGAATAAACCTACAGGAAAATCTGACTCATTCCTTTCTATACAATCAATGGGCCTCTCATCAGTCATCTTCTAAATATGAAGGTTCTAATTGGAAAAAAGAAAAAATTGCTATAAGTCACAAATAGGACAAAGATCACCACTTACCTGTACACATCTCCTGAGAGCAAAATCCAGTCCCCATCCATGCACCAAATCATTCTACAAGCACAATATTTAACCTTAATTCGAAAAGCAACTACAAAATTTACAACAGCGAATAGATATCATGTCTAGATGGATGACATGGATTGTATTGATGCATCTCATTTTAATTTTCTCTTCCTACCGCTTATTAGAAAAGGTTGAGAATAAAAACAGTGAAGTTCAGATGAACTTAGAATTGCATCAAAATATCTAGCATTTTATGGTCAACTTGCAGATGCTTGTCCAATGTGAATATAGTCACTAAGTCAGAGAATAGAAGATACCTGAATCATATGCCACACACAACGCCAAGCCTCCCGAGAAAACACAGGGGCCATGATTTCCACAAAGCTGAATGAACACAGCACATCAGAATATATTCATCCATACATCAGAATGTAGATGGGCACACGTGATACAAATAGAAAGAGAGAGGGGGTGGTGGGAGCATACGCAGCACATGGAGGCAAATGTGGGTCACTACACCATCCTGATTTCTCCACTGTATCCCTGTCCAATCCAAATATTATCTTCAAAAAGTGAAGAAAATGATTTTATACATATGATTTAAACCTCATCCACTGAGTTTATGAGACAGAGAGTACTTGTGAACTTCACTGTTGCCTAACCGCTTTGTCATCTGCCATGTAAGTCCATTATTGGGCTCAAGACCTGGTTGAGAAATCTCCAGACCGTGTTTCTTAACCAACTGAATATACCTAGTAATTCATAACAGAGAGAAAAGTTAAAATGAAGCACAGAGTTGACTTTAGCAGAAACATGAACTGGTTGAACTTACTTCTCTGCATTAAAGTGCTCCACCCCAAGATCTTCATCCCATATGAAAATATATTCATAAGCAGCAACAATGTCAGGATGTAAAAACCTCTTTGCATACCACCTGAAAAATGTATACAGCGTGAATGAGCAAGGAGGGTAGAAAATATAACCTAACAGCAGGCATGACCATGAGACAACAAGGAAGCAAAGAGCACTGAAACTAGTAAAATTTTTATTCAGCATTTAAAGATTCCCAACTGGAATTGTACAATTAGACATCAAATACTCAACTAAACCATATCAAATTATTTAAACTGTGCTATAAACTTTACCATTTTGCTTGTCTTCTTACACTGACATGGATTGCACTTTTTGACCATTCAAATTCATCCCATTCACTTGTCCGGCCATCATAGTGAAAAAGCAAGATTGTAAAATCATCCGAAAACTAATAAAAATACAAGGGAAAAGAAAACTTCAGTATCCATCAGAATAAAAACTATTAAAATTTACTCTAGGTAGTTTGTACATAGAACCTTTTGAACAGCTGCGTTGATATTATACCTCTGACCATAACCAACTGTAAATGTTACTAAATATTTTGGCTTCTTCTTCAGGTCCTGCAAATACCACAAAATCCCTTATAAGACAGACAAATATAATTCCCAGAACATATTGCAGTCATCCAAAGAAAAGCACTTCAAATTTGTTAAGCAAAGATATAGATATTCTAAGAGTAAGATACGAATGGCATGAAGATATGCATATAGATATCCAATTCACCTTTCTCTCATGTTTTATCTTTCTGATACAAGTTATCAACTAAAAACATGTATAGTTAGTGAAACAAGGACTTTTCATACATTTGCACATCCCCCCCCCCCCCGACTTCGCGGGAAGTCACAGAATACCAACTTTTTTACACACAAATTTGGAAACCTAGTGACTATTATACCCAAAATTTAAAGTCTGGACAAACCTGTCACAAATTTAAACTTCATGGCCTCAATTTAAGTTAATCAATGACTAACAATGGTTAACACCGAAGTGTTAGCAATGGTATGAGATAGTGTTCGCCACAAGGTCAATGCCTTCTATATCTTCCACAGATCAAATGGTTTCAGTTCTGTCAAACCCATTCCAGTTCTCTCCTATGACTCCAATTTTTCATCTTTTCATCTTTGAGAGATTTGGAGCCATTCTCTCTTCCTAGATAAGCTGTAGACATTGAAGGATTGTTCATATTTTAGGTGTCTTCAGCTCATTGATCCATCTATTTTAATTTGCTAAGTTGACAAACTCATGCACTTTTAACATAATTGAAGAGGCATACATAAAGTTTTTCCCCAAAGAAGTTTCAATCTTCGGTACATAATTGGGTGTGTTTGTGACTCTCCAAAAAGTTGGGGATGCAAACATATGAAAGACTGTGAAATAAGAGACATTGTTTTTAACTTTTATTTATTACGGCAAATATGCTCGCAAACTAAATTTATAGAATGCACGAATAACCTGAAATAAAAGCATAAATAAATACAAAAAAAAAAATTATAGAATAGAGTTCGTATCTTAAAAGCATAAAGTCTGTATGATATCAGGACGAATGTCATACAACTAGAACCAAATACCAATCCATGCGATACCAAAGGCAAACATAAGTTTTCATCCAAGTTTGTCGGTACTACATTTGTAACTATCACATTGCGCATGCCAGATTGTTGTATTCAGTATTAGTTTAATATATTGAGGACTTGGTATCCAACTCCAAACGAGTAGATGCATTCTAGATAAGTCTACTGTAAGGAGACTTGTTTATTCCAGCAGTCCACCTCAGTTTTAAGTAATACAACAAGAATGCAGCATAGCCTCATGCATTTTGTCATAGGACTTGAATTTGTAGTACATACCTCGCTAGGTTCACCCCACAATCTGCGCAAGTAAAAGTCAGATTCTGGCACCACTATTCCTGGAGGTAATGATTCTGCTCCACGAGGATTTGTTGGAACATGAATCTGGAAGCCAACAAGCAATCCATTAGTGGATCATAGATTCAGCTTCGAAAAATTAGTTCATAAATATATATATATACCTTGGGAACAGGTTTGGTTTTTGTAGTATAGGGTAGATCAAGAGATGATACAAGGCCTGAAGGAATTTGAATCTGTAATAGGAAAAACAAATAAAGCAATAAAATGGATAAAGGATTTCCCCTGTGACAAAAGGAAAGTGCTTGTGAAGAAAACAAACCTTGGTTAGAGAAGCTAAAGGAAATGAAATACCAACGAAAAATCCAAATACAGCTCCCAATATTGTTGTGATAATGAGCCTGGAACCCTCAGGTGTTTTCCTAGAATGCGCATTGCAAGCAAGTAAAACAAGAAAGCAATCAAGATGGTCTGGAAAACTTATCTTTGAACCACATCTAGAGTAATTAGTAAATCAAGGTACAATATATAGCAGACAATAGAATACTAAAAGTAAAAAATGCATGCTGCTTCTTAGAAAAAGCGTATAGTTAAGCAAAACCTGCGGTGCATAGATCCCATCTTGTTATGCATTTTTATTCTTGACACTCAAATCAGAAAGGTCAGATGCTGAGAAAAAGAAATCACATCCTTGAGCATATTCTGGTGAAAAGGGTGGATTATTAAATTTGAAGAAGACAGAGCAGATGTTCAATAAACATAGGCCCTGACACATATAATCATTTCAACTTCTGAGTACACAACCAAACAGAGAAAAACCGGACTTGAATAGAAAATATATACATGATTGTCCGCATAAATTAAAAGTGTCGTACAACCAGTCTAGTGTCTGAAAGTGAGAATCAGAAACAAATTCAGTTCATGTTCATCTGTCTGTCTATAGACCTAGTAGTAAGTCAATTGTTAATCTAAGTGATAAAGAAAATTCTGAGAGCATTTTTCTTTACAGAAATTCTAGTCCACTGCTTTAACCTTAAATGTGCCCTATCTAAAAACCATGCATTCACCCAAAAAAACTAACTTCTAAGCATTGCAATTTGTTTCTGGGTAGAAATAGAACACCAAACTCTTTCCTGCACAATAAAGGAAAATCCATAATCTTTTATACTGGAAAATGAATTCCCAAGTATCCATCACCAAACATTTGAATACACTCAAAACAAACTTGATATGATGTCAACAAGAATAAGATTAAAGATGAAACAGATATATAACATATGAGAACTCAAAAAATAGCATTTGCCTCAGATGCAAACTGAGATTTCCTATAATAATAATAATAAATTTTTGGAGGAAAAAAAAATCAACTTATCGATCAAACTTATAAGAAAAACAATGAGATGAAACGGAAAACCAAAATGAGAAATGCAGGAGAAAAATTGCACTAAAATAGTAGAAATCTTAGGGTTTTAAAACTTACATGTTTGAATCAATCCAATGTAGAAATATTTAGAGACAAAGCGCGAGATGGAAGGATTTGTATTATATAACACGCGAGACAGAGATTTCTGTTCTGTACATATACCGGTTTAATAATTAATAAATAAATTACTATAAAAATAGTATAAAATATGTAAAGAAAATTAACATTTTAACTGACAAATTTGCCCCGCCTAAGTTGAAAATTTCCATATTAGGTGACAGTCTTTTCTGCATCTTTTAACGACCGTGCGCCACGTCTGAAATTATTCTTGACTTTCCTATTTGGAGTTTCTTCCATTTTTATGTTTTCTTTTTTTATATATATTTATGATAACATTCCATTTTTATATTTTCGATTAATAATTTTTTATTCTATATTCTTATTATTTGTTATTTATTTTATAGGTAATTTGATTAATTTTATATTAACATTAATAAAAATTTTATAAAAATAATAAACTATTGCCTAAGTATTATTAATTAAAAAAAATTTAGAAATATAATTAAATTTTTAGATAGTTTTAAAAATTAAATTTATCAAAATAAATTTTTTTATTATACATTTATTTTCATTTTAAAAAATTTTTTATTAAATTATTTAAAAATAAGATTACGTTAAAAATTTATGATTACTAATAATTACAATAACATATTTCCTAATTTATGGATTAATACTATAAATAATTAAAATAATATATTGTAAAAATGTTTATATTAAAGATTCGTTGTTATCGTAATTAAATATAGTATTATTATTTTTTGTGATGATATTCATTTATGATTCCAAATATAGTATGTGATTGAAATGTTATTTTTTTTCCTAAATTAAAATTGAGTAGTGCTTAAAGTACATAAAAAAATATAATTGATTTTGTGTAATAATATATATTGTAGTATAATGTCATAATTAGAATTCTAATAATAATGCAATATTAGAATTTAAATTTTCTAATTAGAATATACTGCTAATATTAATATTATTTTAGTTTAAATCTCCTTTTTAAAAAAAAATACAAAACAATAATATGCTTAATTAATTTCAGAAATTTATCCTTTTTTTTTTTATCCACACAATTAAAAACCAACAAATTGGTTTCCTTAATGGTTTTAAAGAAGCATTGTCAGATGCTGGGTTAGTGGACTTGGAGACTTCTGGGCCTTTCTTTACTTGGGAATGTACCAATCCTAATGGTGATAGAGTGCAAGAGAAGCTTGATAGGACCTTAGCTAATAATGAGTGGGCCGACCTTTTTCCTGATGCTATGGCCATTCTTACCCCAGTTTCTAATCACATTGCTTTGCTGGTTGATTTATGTCCTTCGATCAAATCTGGTACTTCTAACAGGTCGTTCAAAATTGATAATTCTTGGCTGTTAGATGTTGGGTTGGAAGCGGTGGTCGGAAATAGCTGGTCTTCTTCGGCGTTAGGTGATTTTATGGAAAGAAGAGATGGGTTAATTCGCAATGTTAGGCAATGGGGTGGTTACAGGAATAAACAATTCTGGATTAGAAGGAATATCATTGTGAAGCAGCTGGAAATTGATAGGGTATTCTGGATGGTCAAGAGATTACTCGATTGAAGGAAGAATGAAATGATATCTTGCGTGTTGAGGATACTCGTCGAAAACAACAAGCTAAGCTGCTTTTAGTATTCGAATGGTGATAAGAATTCCAATTTCTTTCATAGACACATCAAAGGGAGACGGAATCAAAATAAGTGTCGCGATTAAGAGCAGATGATGGCACGATTGTTATAGATGTGGGTGGTATGTCCGAATTGGTGAAGGGTTACTTTGAGAACCTCTTTAATGCAGGCGTTGCTGTTGATTTCGACAGAATCATTGGGCTCACTAAGAAAGTGGTGACTGATGAGGACATCACTGTTTTGACCGAACCTTACAAAAAGATGAGTTTAGGGATATTCTGTTCATTATGCATCCTGACAAAGCTCCGAGACCAGACGGTTTGAATCCACCTTTTTTTACAAAGATACTGGCATATTCTGGGAGATGACATTTTCATAGCTGGTTCTCAATGGCTTTATAGAGGTTCTTTTCCAAAAACTCTTCGCAATTTCTGTGAATGATGATGATGATTATAGCATCCACAAATTGCAGAAAGATATTGCGAAGGAAGTGGGGCTTGCTTTTTCAAACAAGGATGATAGAAAGAAAAGAGCAGCAATGTTATAAAGGAATTCTAAGAAGAAAGAAATGTTATAATCTTAGATGGAGTGCCTAGTTATTTTGACCTAGATGATGTTGGCATTCGAAGGGAAGATTTAAAAAAAAAAAATGTTAAAAATTTAAACGTGCCATTGAATATGGTGTTCGCATACGACTTATGGGAATTCAAATATTTCGCATAACATGTATGCGAACATAATTTTTTTAATTATTTTAATCGGTAGTTCGCATAAAACATATGCGAACTATGAGCAGATATGGTGTTAATGACGTTATTAACGTACGTGTTAAATACGCGGCTTTCCGAGGCCGCCACGTGGCGTAATTAAGGAGTTCGCATATAACTTGCGAACGTGTTCAAAATTTGAACAAGTTGGCATAAGTCGAATGCGAAACCCTCACAGACTTTAAGCAGACAGTTCTTCTCAATTTTTATTTACTATATTCTAAAAATTTACTTCAAACAATCAAATTCTCTGAAATTAGAAGCGGTTTCAATAACAATTTGAATTTTTGCGATTTAAAAGTATGTATTTTAATTTAATTTTAATTGTTTGGTAATATGTATAATTAGAATAAAATGTTATGTAGGGTTTTATAATATTGGGTAAAAAATAGTGTTTAATTATTTATATTATTCGCATTTATTTTTTAGAATACATAATATGCATAATTAGAAAAAAAAAATATATAGGGTAGAAAATGTTATTTATAATATTGGCATTGATTTATATTATTATATTTAATATGCATAATTATAAAAAAAAAAAATATAAGGTAGAAAATGCTATGCGAACCATAAAATAATGAAATTTTGCCATGTTAGATAAGATTGTAAATTATGAAATTTAACTATATGCTCAAACAAATTAGGCTTTATTATATATGTAGGGTTTAATTAATTTTTATCGTAAATAGAAACATAAACCATGTTAGGTAGTTTGTTAGTTTTTTTTAAATAAAAATATAAATTGCTGTAAGTAATTAGTGTTGACGCTCAATTTTGACCCCAAAATCTAAAAAAGAAAATATTCAAAAAAAAATTACCTTCATCTTTCCGTCAACTACTACTTTGATATAATTTGTGCTTCGCACAATTTATATCAAAGTGGGGGCAAATTGTTGACGCTCGATTTTTTACCCCTAAAATCTAAAAGAAAAAAATATAAAATATATTTGTTTTATTTCTAATTTTAGTTTCTTTTTATTTTGAAAAATTAAAAAATATATATAAAAAAAAGAAGAAAAAAAATTAAAAATTAGGAAAAAAAGAATTAAATTGAAGAAAATATTTTAATTAAAGAAAAGGAAAAGAAAAGAGGTAAAAATAAAAAGCTAAAATGGGAAGGGGAGATTTAATTGAAAGAGAAATAAAATAAGTGGGGTCAAAAGTTGAAAAAAAAAAAAAAAGAAAGGAAGGGATGAAAAGGAGGAAAGGTTTAATTCTGAATCGAACCGAACTGGTTCGGTTCAGAATTAAACTGATTTAACTTTGAACCATTTAATCAAAACACGTCGTACGATGTCGTTTTGAATTAAACAAAAACAAAAAAAAATAAACAAAACAGGTGAAACGAAAGAAGCAGACAGTCAAAGCAGAGAAGCCTTCGAACTGAAAACTCAAAGACAAAGAGTTTTCAGACATGAACAGAAGCGAAGCAAGACTGAAGACAGAAGTGACCAGGCGAAGAAGACGACGGAGGTAGGAGATGATTGCACCAAAGCAAAGATGGACCCGATAGCAGAAGATTATATCTGAAATCCTAACAGAAAGGCTACGTGGACGTTTTGGCGAAAGAGAAGGAAAAAAAGAGCAGTACGCGGACGCGGACGAAAAAGTATAAAAGGAAAAAGCCAGTAAGGCCGGAGGGGGGGTTTCCAATCGAGAGAGCATTCCAGAGAGGTTCCAGACGAGAACAATTCGAGAGAATCAAAAAAAATTGTAAGAAATTTCTGTAAATTGAGAGTTCTAGGGTATATTTTCGGAAATTGGGGATTCAGGGATTTGAATTCCAATCTCCCATTTTCTTCTGATTTTAATCAATTCACATATCAAAATCAATTTGATATTGTGAATCGATTCTAGAGTGTAAAGATATTTTCTATTTCTGTTCTGTAATCGAAGTGATTCCTGTAAAGAATATTTGAAGTTTCAAATCGAAAATCAGTTTTGAAGATTCCAATTTAAGGTACTCTTTCTATTGTTCATTCTCTTCTTTTGAAATCCTTCTGTTGAACATGATGGATAATTACATTAGAGAACCAGATTAGGTGCTCTCTGTTTGTTACGAATCCAATTCTGTTTTGCTTTAAAATTCATATATTTGTTGTTTGTTTAAAATATTTTCTGGTTTAGGTTTCAACTTAACTAGTTCTTATCCAAGCTGTGTTGATTTGTGTTAGCTTTTGTTGATAAAATGTGGTATTGGCCAGGATGATGTTGGGATTCAACTTTGAATGTTATTCTGTTCAATATTTAAGTTGAATGAACAAAAATCTTTAGCTAAACATGAATATGGCAGCTTCTGTTCTGCTAGT
>CANUEY010162724.1:0-10823 GCA_948099555.1 Croton setiger | reverse complement strand
CTTTCATAGAAATTATCATCACAAATTTCATTAATTACCACCCTCTAATTAAAATAATCAATTATAGACCCACTCATCATCACTTAAATAAATTATATATGTTAGACAGTATCTAATTATAAAATACCTAGCCTCTAAATACTATACGCATATTTCATATAATTACTTTCCTGAAAATATCTTCTTTCTCAATTTATTTCTAATTTTATAAATTTATTGGTTAAGTATACTTCATAATAATCCTTAATTTCAAATTCGCTACTCAATAAACTTAATTATGATATTGATTATTCGTTTCGATTATCAACTAATATCACCATTTTTTCCCTTTTAAAATCTGAGATGTGACAGTCATTTATTAACTTATTTAAATTTCACAAATTTTTTTTCTCAAATTTCATTTTACTATTTCGTATTTTAATTTAATTATGTTTATTCATCTTATCGGTGTTAATAAAATATCCGTTTTAATTTGATATTCACGATTTATAATTGAAATTATTGTTAATCCTTTTACCTTTGTTTTTTGTCTAAGTCTATTATTTTTTCATATACCTGTTAATACATTAATATTTCGGTTTACATATTTATTTATGTATTCGACTATTATTGTAAATTTTCCATCTATTGTTGATAAATAATTATTCGTTTATTATTTAATTTTTCTTCTTGTGTATTTCTTGACTCTGTCTATAGTTAATTAAATAAATGTTAACTTGATCCTATTTTGCTTATACTACTATGTTTACAACCTGTTTATAACACATCTATTTCTTATTTCAATTTTACAACTTGCTTACTTCTTGTTTACCGTGTTTATTTCCTTGTTATAATATGCTTACTTTTCTTTTTACAATTCATTTACTTCCCTAAGTTTTCTATTATGAACCTATACACTATTAATGTTATTAGGTAAAGATGCATCAATTTTATTAATATACTCCATCCATCCATGCTTTTTTTTTTTTCACCCATCCATCCATCCATCAACTCATCATTATAAGCATAAATCATGAACTTGATGATTGTCTTTGAAAAAGAAAAGCACAAATTATTTAAAAAAAAAAAAAAACACACAAACATCCCCCAGTTGTTCTGTTTCTCATCTCATTAGATTAGAAGTTCCTACTATAATCTTACCTGCACAACTTGATTTTTAGTAAATGGTCCTCTACACACTTTTAGATTCAAATCTACATGCAATCACAATATCGTCAAATCAAGTTAAAGCTTGAAACTTTTTTTTTTTTTTTTTTTAAGTTAAAGATTGAAAAATGTTTGGTTAAATTAAAATTTTAGGCATTTTAGTGGCCATGTCAGCAATTCTTTACTGTCTCCATCAAACTTCACCCCTTATAATACCACTTCTCCTCTTGCACTGCCATCACTTTCGACGACCGTCGGTCCAACGACGAGCTTCATATCTCTAAAAGAAAGTCAGTCTCCTCCTCCTTCACTTATTTGGGATTGTTTGGTTTCTTATTCATTGATAGGATTTTCTTTTATTCGATATGTTAGGGATTTTTATTGTTAGCACTAGAATTAGTTATCTAGTTGAAACATTGTCCAGAAGAAGTGATGCGAAACAGTGGCTATCGGTTTCTTAGGCCTTGCTGCTGCAAGTTTAGTGGTAAATTCAAGAAAAAGGCTTAACTTTCTCATTTGATGTTCGTTTGAGACCCGCAATAATTTTTCCGAAAACAGTTTTGATTAGGTGCAATAGGAGGCCAAAGGGCCATGTTGCAAACTTCATGACGAAACTTTACTGTTTAGGGTCTCAACTTTGAATTTTAATTATTTGTTTCATTAGGGGTTTATCTCGACTACGTAAGACTTATTCTATCATTTTGTAAACAGTTTATCTTCTATTATCAAGAAGACCTAATAGTTAGAGAAGTCCTTAGCAATTGGGTGTGAAAGAAAATTTTGTTTTGAAAATTTAAACAAACAGTGGTATTGAAGGTAGAAGAAAAAGCAAAGGAAGACATGAAAGGTGAAAGAAATAAATATAGAGAAGATGAATAAGAGAAGATAAAAAGGAAAGTAATGACTAAGTGAGCTCTGTCGTAGATGGTGTTTGGGTGTGAGTTTTGATCTTCAGAGGGTAGTCTTCATTTAAAGGTGGCGCCGAGGCTGGTCTTTGTTCCATTGCGATTGTTTGAATAAAGATGAAAGTTAACCAGTGGCAGAACTACAACTAAGCAGTATGGTCAGCTGCCCTGGTTCGGCTCCAGAAGTCCTTATGCATATAAGTATTATATAATAAAATTAATAATAGTATAAGAAACAATAAAAGTAAATTATATTTTAGAGGTTTAAGGATCAAATAAGAAATTATTTCAAAAAAACCAAACGATTACATTTATTCCTAACAAAATTAGGACTTCTTTTCATCTTTTTTTTTAAAAAAAAAAAAAAAAAATCCTCTGTACCTGCCTCATCTCAATGCACAAGTCTTCTATCCTATAATTTTGTTTTGAATTAGTCTCCATCACAATTAGGTAATTCTAATTTTATTGTTTTAATTTTTTCATACCATTTCTTTAAATTAGATATCTCTATCTTATACTTTAATACTTTAACTTTATTATATTGAATTTAAATTATGTTTTCATTATTATTGTTTTGAAAATTAATAGAGTTGTATTATCTAAAATATTAGTAGCAAATCATTTAAATTAATTTTTTAGGTACCTTTAATTAAAGGATGTTTCAAATGCATATACAAATTATAGTGCTCTATTCCTATTCTTCACGAAACTAAATTTTTTTTAGGAAATGTTATTTTAAATATTTGGTTTTTGTTACAATTTTACAGTTATTAAGAATATTTTGCACTGATATCTAAATAATAGGTGAGACATCTAATACAAATGTAGCTGCATAAAAGAAGATTCGTCTTACTATTGAATTTAACACTAGTGAAATTATTTCTGATTCGGAACTTTGAAAACTCATTGAAGATTACAATGTCGAAATTAGAGATCAAGTGAGGAGGGAGTATCTTTTCAGAGGTCCATGTCAACCAATTGGACATAATTTTGCCAAAAAATTACAAGGCAGTGCTTGAGGAGGTTTTAAAAAGAATGATTTGCAAAGTTTGATTGGTTGGAATACAATGTTGAGAAACATGCTTTTTTTTTATTATTTTCTTTTTAAAACAAATAATAGTGATCAAACGGGTAAAAATATCTTCATAACAAAAGGGTTTAACAATTGAAAACAGGAAACCTCAAATTTGTAGGTGCCATGTTGGAGAAGCTAACAGTGCTCATAATAATGCTAGAAAATGTTGTAACGATTTCAAAAGTCAAAAGGCAAAGTGTGTCACACTTGCTTTCTTTTCATAGCAAGGATATGGAGAATCAATATAGAACTCATATGACTAATGTTTTAAATACTCTAAAATTTCTCATATTGCAAGGTCTTTTATTTTGAGCACATTATGAATCTTCTAATTCCTTAAATAGAGGGAATTTTTTAGAATTCTTGAATTGGAAAGCAAAGGACATTGAGAAAATTAAAAAATTTATTAATAAGAATGCTTCTGCAAATAACCAAATGACCTCTCCAAAAATATAGAAGAAAATGGTAAGAGCTTATTCAGAAGAGACATTATGAGTTATTAATGATGAGATTGATGATAAATATTTCTTACTACTAGTGGCTGAGTCTCAGGATAATTCAATGAAAGAGCATATGGTTGTAATTTTGAGGTTTGTTAATGATCAAGGACAAGTTATTGAAAGGTTTATTAGTATTGAACATGTATTGGACACTTCAACCTATTTATTGAAAGTATCTTTTAATGTTTTATTTTCTAGAAATAGTCTATGTCTAGATTGAGAAGGTATGGATATAATGGAGCTGCAAATATAAGAGAAGAATTAAGTGGATTAAAAATAATAGTTTTGAATGAAAATCCATATGCATTTTATGCCATTGTTATGCTCATGAATTGCAATTGGTGGTTATTTCTGTAGCGATGTTGTCTTAGATTTTTTTAGCTACATCAAAACGATTGTAAATATTGTAAAAGAAGAGAAACATTATTTGAAAATCACTATAAAAATGTTGTAGAACAATTAGAAAATGATGAGATATTTGCAGAAAGAGGAAATATCAAGAGACTACCTTTGGAGATACTTGATAGGGTTCACATCATACAATTTTATTACATCTCTTAACTATGTGGACGTCAGTTAGGGAAGTGCCAAAAATTGTGGGTGAAGATGAAAATGATTTGTTGGGAAAGATGGAGGTTGGGATTGACAAATAAGTTGTCGTGTCTATTGTAACAAAAATGTCAAAAACATGTAAATCTGATTACAAGAATTAAGAGAGAAGGAATGAGATGAATTATTTAAAGAAGTCAAAAGCTTATGTGATGAAAAAGTGTATCCTTGTTCATAATATAAAAGATAATATGTCAATCAGATGTAAATTAAGAAGGGACATGTGGTTAGTCATTATCATTAGTACCATGCTGAAGTATTTATTTATGTGCTTGATTTGATTCTTGTTGAGATGAATAATGGGTTCATCGAAAATTCAAATGAGTTATTACAATGCATTGCTTATCTTGATCCTACAAATTATTTTGATCATGGTATGCTTTTTCATCTTACTGAGATTTGTTTTGATGATTTTTGCACGAGTGATCAATTGGTGTTAAAATCACAACTGTAGATATTTATCAAAGATGTGTAGGAAATTTTGATTTTTGAAGTTGTGATGATCTTGCATCTCTCACTATAAAGATGGTACAAACAAAAAGGCATTTGGCCTATTCACTTGTTTATTAATTAGTCTTAATCTTACTAATAGCCAGCAATAGTCAAAAAAGCTTTTTGTACAATGAATATCATAAAAAAAAAAAAGAAAAAAAGATTTACAAAGTAAAATTCGCGATGAATGATTATACAACTTGATGATTTTTTATATTGAGCAGAAAATATTTGCAAACATTGATGAAAACAAATTTTGCAACGTTTATGCATAACTCACAAGATTCAGCTCCCTCCTTTAAATCTTTGATGGATCGTTTATTTTTTTCAAAATCTAAAAAATATTATTTTTTTATATTTTATGACCTCAACTTATTTAATAATAGTAATTTTGTAGACCGTTAATATGATCTTTTGTGTGCTACTTTTTATAGTCGTAGCCCCACTTCTTGTGATTTTTTGGTTCCACCACTGAAGTGAACCCTCGCCATAATCTTTACTTAATTTGCTAGAAAATCAAAGGGGATGTGCAGGATCTTTTTGAACAATATGACTTTTTGAGTATTTATGAAATAACCCGTAGAAGATTATTTATATTTCAGTTAAGTCCTTTTGGAAAAAAATTGAACAAAATTTTACTTAAGTTTTCACAATTGTACTTTTTATTCCATCCTCGCATCATTGATGCACTACATACCTAACGCGTGTATACACGGTCTGTATTACCAACGTGGCTAAGGAGCAAAGTGCATATGTTTCACATACTTTAGGGAGTTAACAGTTCTCTTGCAAAGTTTAAAGAGCCAAATGGTTTTTCGATGGAAGTACAAGGATTAAGTTATGTATTTGGTGCAACATAAGCTATAGTGTTATGCGTGCATAATGCCAAAAATGCAAGTTCTTACATTTTAATTAGACAAAGACATAATATAGTAACTTATAATCATAATAAACATAAATATTAAATAAGATTTTGGAAAAATTACATGTGATATATAAGTTTTGGGCTAACCTACTGTAAAGTCCCTAGATTTTAAAAATTAAGTTATGAAATTTCTTATTTTTGATGAATTATACTATTAAATCCTTTCTCTCAAGATTTGTAGTTAGTATGTATTAAAAAGACGAAATGACCTTTTAGTTTTGGTTTATTATTTAGGGACCAATATATAGTTTGTTTTGGATGTGAGTGCATCTTTCCCTTAAGTTCATAGACTAAACTATAATTTTTTTCATTGGATGATAATGTATCTTCTTCATTAGTTTATGGACTAAATGGAAATTTGTGTTCCTTTGATCATATATGGCAGAAGAACCAGATATAATTGCCACCCAAATTTTACAACTTTCATGCAGTAAAATTTAAAAATAAAGGATTCAATAGATCTTTTATATCTTTAAAATTTTGGTTTGACCACTCTAATAGTAATCGTTGTCAAAAGTTTCAGAGCACTTAACTATTTTTTTCATTTTTCATTGTCAATCAGCCACCAAAACGGAGCATCTAAGGGTACCAAACAACTATTTGAAGCCTGAGCTACCGATTAGTGTCTTTAGTTCTCTAGCCCGTCATGCAAGGTTGTAGTGACAAGCTTGGTTGTGGTGAGTTGGAAGTCACAACTTTTCCCTATTTTTTTTTTTTTAATTTAAACGAAGAGATTTAACCTATGTATCACATAATAAGGGGTGACTAAGAATTAAACTCGTAACCAATAAATCATAATACAGCACACTAACTATTATGGTAGTTACTCAACTCCTTTTCTTTAGAATATTTTATTTTTTCTAATTCATGAAAAAATGCCTTCCTTATTGTTTATAATATTTTTCATTCCAAATTAAGAAAAATTAGAGATTAAAGATATTTTAAGGATTAAAAAAATTGGACAAAATATTAACATAATATTTTGAATAAATTGGACAAATGAATCTAACTGTATAATAGGGACCACATATCCTATTTTTTAAACTTCATAAATATTAAAGTAGATTAACCCGAGAACCCTAAATATTAAACAAGTCCATTTTCATAACCTTTTAATTTATGTATTGTATAATCGGAATTATACTAGTACTTCCTCTTTGTAGTAGTAGTAGTTGCCTTTGTAAAAAAACATACTAGTACTTGCTCGTAATGGATTTCTTTGGAGTTTTATTATTTTTTTTTTCTCGTTCACATGTATGATCCTCCAATTCGCATATTCCAATGGTGATGGAATCAAAAGTTGAGTCGGCGGATAATACGACAACATAGTGATTTTGTGAAGTTGGATTATTGGCTACATTCACCGACTAGAGCCTTTACACTCAACCCTCATTTTCATCTTTATTATGCATCTTTAGCCTACGCCTATCATATTAAATTTTCAATTCTATTAATTATATCTCAAAACAAATTTTATATGACAATGTAATTTATAGTTGAAAGAGGTTGGCCTACCGGTAAAACTTCTCCCCCTACACTAAGGTAATCAATCCGAATTTAAGTCTATTTATTCTTCCATCTCCCTTAGAATTGGAGATATATTTCGCAAAACAAAAATGTAATTTATAAAATTTTATATGAATAACATTCTTTTTTAGGGCATCACCAACTGTACCACCCGCCATGTCTACCAAAATTAATACAAAAAACACACGATAAACCATAAAACGTCAAAGTATAGAAAAATTTTCACACATGTTTTCCCCAGGATGTCGGAGTCGATCGAGGAATCGTCATGATGAGCTAAATTTGGTGCTGAAGAGGGGTGCAAGTGAGTTTTATCACCTTAGGGTTTCCGTCGTTTTACTCGAAAAAGGGTTCGTTGATGCTTGGTTACCTCTTTGGGAAACATTCTGAGCTCTTTTTGAGCCACTCTTTGGTTTATTCAGCGAAGCAACAACGGTTGTCGATGTTTCATATATTTCAAAGAACTCCTCGAAGACATCTTCCATATTCACGCCACCTACCATTTTGATGGCTTCAATAGTGGCCTTCTCCCCTTCGAAGTCGTCAGGTTTTGGGGGCCACCAGAGGTGTATATCAATTTCTTCGGGAAATCATACCAACCTCCACCGATCTTCTCAATAAGAAAAAAGCAAGGTTTCCAGCCTTTTGGGATGTGGAAATTTTGTAAAAGACCCTCTCACCTTGAGGCAAGACATAATAATGCTCAGCACCTTTATTAAATTTATAAAAGTATCTGAAACCGATGGCAGTCAGTTTTATGTTGGCTTTCTTAGCCAACAGCTCGAAGCAAATGATGTGACGTCATTTGTTTGGATGGATCTACTAGGGCATAAATGGTACCGTCGAAGCACACCCTAACAAAAGTTGGATAGAGGCATCCGAAGTCTACTCTTGAAGTGTTCTTCGTATATCACTAAGCTCCAAGTTAAAGGGTCCTATCTGGCGGCAGTGGCAGCGCCAGCTGCAAGGAGCACTAATTTGTACAGATACTTAATCTCGTACTTTTTGGTTAGAAATGTTAAATCCTCTTTGGTCCGTATCGAATGACATTCGTCCACATGAACACTGTCAGGATTGATCGCTGATGAAGATTTTCTAAGAGCTTCATCATTGTGGTTTGCTAGTACACGACCTTTGCTCTTTTCACAAACCATTTGCAAGAAAGTTATGTCACCTAAAAGAACATGATAGGAGTAAGTAATTAAGCATTACCGGCAAATTGTTGACAATGCCTTGCTAGAACATTTCATGACCACAAAAAGAGAGAGAGAGAGAGAGAGAGGGAGAGAGGGAAAAACAGGTGAAAGAGGAAGCAAGAATAACTAAACAATGTACACCACGGGCTTAAATTGTTACCTGATTGAAAAACCGCTAGTGGAAAAACAAGTTCGAATCTAAAAATATAATATTGGCTAAGTAAGCTATGCACAAAATTGCAAAAGTTATAAAACTTTGGAGAAGAAGAAACAGGGTTTTATGGTAGCAACTAGGGTTTTCTCTCTCTAAGTAGCATTTGCCATTTCTTTTTCTACACAACTATCGGTATAAGTCAAATGCGTGTACATGGAGATAACACTGTTTTATAATAATGAAGCACATTTAATGATCTTGTTAGGCGCTAGGTTGATAGCTAAGAGGTTCTGTTTTGCTTCGAAACATTATCACCTCGGTTGGGGTCCGTCCTGATGTGCTTATTGGAGGAAGTGTGTTACTGAGCGCCTCCAGCTGATACTTTTCACTACAAAACCAATAAACCTGAAAAAGATGGATTATTTTTGCAAAAGAATGATGGATTTAGAAGCCCATCATCACGACCCACAGTCAGACCTAGTCCGAGCATGCTCGGTTTATTAGGCACTTCAAAGAAGTTACATCCTCTCCTACATCAATTGCCCACTAAGCATATGAGTGCCTCGGTGGTAGATTGTTCCAGATGGCAAAGATTTGGATAGAGCCGACCCTAGATCTTTTGCCAAAGATATTGTCTCTACGGCTCCGAGAATCAAGGGATGCTCTGAAAGTCAAGGAAATAGTTGGGTTATCAATGTATTTAAGAACGACTATATTTCGTTTTTAAGGTTACACTTTTCTAGACCGAAGATTTGTCTTAAGTAATTAGTTTTTTATCTCAAGGGCATTCTATACGAACTTAAGCATCGGAGTGTAGAATTCTGCAAGTACAATCAAGGCTCAAATCAGAGAAAGTTATAAGATTGGTCAACAATAATTTTTTTTATTGTCAAGAAAATTGAATCATCGGATGGATTATTTCTCAAATAAAAAAACAATTTTACGTAATAATACTTTTATTCATAATTTGTGTGTGAATTGTGTGTGGATATTTATGTAAAAAAAAAAAAATTGTAACCAAACACTTAAGATAAATCCATATTATTTGAAATTTACTTTTATCTTATCAATAATAAAATGCTAATCTTATTACTAATGAGATTTGTAGTTTTAAACTGAACTATGTTTTAACCAAACATTTTCATTCTATTTGATAACTCCGCCACCTCCTCCACCTTGTATTCAACCAACGAACTCTTAATAACCTTGATGCCAGTGAGTTTCCCAATACTAACATCATGGATGATCAATGGCCAGGAGTAAGAAAAATCGATAGCCATTTATTTCCTTGTGGTTTCCATTTTTGGGTAGCGTGATTTGAAACATAGATGATTTTCCATCGAGTTCCCACCATTGTCGAAGATCGCAAGGCCGTTTCTAATGCTCGAACTTCCGTGTCATCAGAGAAGAAAGTAGTTTGCATAAGCGCGAAGAAACGTGAAGTGTCCAAGAATAAGTGGTTTCTTCGTGTTTCAAGTGAAAACATATAGTGAAGAGAATTCTATTGAGGTTCACGTCGAAAACGCGAAAGTTGATCTCACGGATTTTCTTACTGGAAAATTGGGGGTTGCCAGAATATAGTCTGAAACCTTACCGAAAAAGTATGGATTTATTTGAGATTTTCTCTTAGTTTCATGTACCGTTGCAAATTTATTGGAAAAAAGATTAAGATTTGGTAATTATTTTTAATGTTAGGTCCTAATAAGTTATTAATAACTTTTCTGGCTAAAAAAATCATATTTTTTAGTATGGGGTAATTACTATTGGGTCCCTGAGGGTTTTGGCTAATAGACTCGTTGGTCCTCCTATTTTCAAAATTGTATCGATAGGTCCCTAATTTTTTAATAATAGACTTTCAGGTCCTTCCGTCAACTTTTTCTGTTAGTCAACAAAAAAGACAACGTTTTTTTTCAAAATGACAAAAATACCCTTTGGTTTATTTGAATCGAACCATGATTTATTTGAATCAAACCAGACTAATTACACCCAATTTTAAATCAAATCAATGTAAAAATTAAAAATGACAATACAAGGGTTTGAACCCTACACTTTTAGCTTTTTAAAGTTGAATAATAACCAACTGCTTCAAAATACTTTTGGTATTTTAATTTGACATGATAAGATTTTATTGTGTAATACACAACCATTCACAGTTTATGACTATAGCAATTATCTATTCTTTCAATTAAAATTTTATTAAATAATTACATATTTATTTTTTTATCATCCTAGACAAGTCTGAAGGTTAGAAGAGAAAGTTTAATTTTTCCGGAAAATTTAAAAAGAGTTTACAG
>CANUEY010162700.1:0-51538 GCA_948099555.1 Croton setiger | reverse complement strand
AGTCACTTTAAAATAAAAACCTTTTTTTAATTTTTCCCGAATTTTCGGGTGGCGACTCTTTTAAAATAAACTCTAAAAATAAAATAAAAATTTTTAAGACCGACTAGTTTCGGCAATCAAACCTAAAAATGGTTTTGTCATCAACAACCATGTAATTGCATTTTTTCTTTTTTAAACCAAGAGATGTTTTTGCTCCAAATTGAATCAAAATACATACGAAAATGTTATGTAAATCTTATAGTTCGATTGCTTTAGAAAGGGGAATATAATAAATTCTTGAATTTATTATAACTTTTAGAATTAAAAACCTTTATTATAAAAAACTAAAAAAATTCAATTCAAACTAAAACACTATCATAATGCTTCTTGTGCATTTGTCATTGCAGGGTGAAGACTGCTTGTTGTGCAGTTTGAAGTGCACTCTAAATCAGGAGCAAGAAATTTATATATCTAAATTTAAAATGGTTCCTATAGTTTTAAGTTTTCTTTTTTAACTCACACAAAACAAAATCGATTTGTTAAATGGAGACACAAATAACACCATCACGCATCAAACACCCTCCATTTTCTCATGGACGGATGATGCAACTATAACCACTCTACATTGTACAATGATCTTTTAAAACCATTAGTATACTTAGAGGCTAAAAGTCTCAAAGCATAATAGTACAAAGGGCAAAAAATGATTTTGGCCTTTGCAATTATTATGGAAGAAAAGGGTGCTTCATGCATAATGACTACTTGCATTATTTTGCACATATGATAATCGAGGATAACGTCAACTGAATGCACCTATTATTGAAGCGAGAGAAACAACAGCTCCAACTATAAAATTAATTGAAAATGAAGATATTCTATTTCAACCATTTATAAATTGATATAGAAAAATAAGGACTAGGAAGCTCATTATGTTCTATGTACGATTTTTCAATTTTTAGGATTATTAAAATTATTAAATATTTTCTCTTATTTTTCTTTGTCATCAAGAGTGTGTTTTTATCTTTTTTTTTTTCCATATTTTATGTTGTAATTTAATTATTTTGTAATGTTCATTCTCTACTATACTTAAAGGCTAAAATTTAATTAAATGTTATAGAAAATATATTAAATATTTATATGGTAAAAAAATAATGTAATATAATTTTGTTAATAAAGTAATTGAATTTGGGATATGAAATTTTAAATAGTTTAAAAAAATATTGCAAAGAAAATGTTGAAAATATTTCATTTGAAGTTAAAAATATTGTAGGTTGCTGCATTTTGAAGTCAACTTACTATATTTTGCATTTTATGGTTGAAGATAGTTTTAGTATTGATTAAAACAGCAAGGTCAAACTATTTTCTTGGCTATCTTTTTTCTTTTTTGTCCTCGGGGATACAAGATTTGGGTATTTTCTTGGCTTATATTGATGACTAAAACATGATGTTTTTTTTTTTTGTTTTGCTAACTTTGTTATTCTCGATTTTTTTGCGTACCTTTGCTACTCTCAGTTTATGATAAGTTCCACACTTCCTCAGTCTGGTTTTTAGTTTGAAAATATGTTGATCCAAAAAATTTGGATTTTCCTCTATTCCATTCGATGAGTTTGCATATCCCTACATCTGTCCACATAGTACTTTCTCAATTCGTTCCAAGTCAGTCACATCAAGTGTTAGTATGCTCCATCAATTATGCACACTACTTATACCGCTAGTAGCTCATTTCATACAATTTTCAAATTTAGGTAATTGAATAATTTTGATTGCTTTTAACCAAGTTTACAAACAAAACCCATGTCTTTCAAAGTTTACCTAAAAAGTAAAATCCAACCAAATATTTATAGATGTAAGGTATTCCCTTTACACATGTTATGCCTGCAGAAATAAGTTTTATTTGCGCTAGCAATATCCTAATTTTGTAACAAAAAGATACCGTATTTTTAATTTTTGTAACAATATCAATCATTCCTAACTGATTTTTAAGTCACTAATAGGTCATAAACATCAAAACATATTTTTCTATTATCTTCTTTCTTTGGTTACTAATGACAAAAAGATTAAAATGAAATTTGAACCCAAAAAAATTTAATTTCTGTTTTTAGCAAAAATGGAATATAGTAAATCAGAGAGTTTGTAAAAAAAATTAGGAATATGACCATATTTTTTAGGTAGAATGCACTATTTGGTAGGAAAATGATATAAATTGATTTGGGAAATTTTGTTTTGGTGGCCGGAAAGGTTTATATTAAAAAATGTTATTCTTAATTAGATATGTGCTCAAAATTGTCGTCAGACTATTTAAAGTAAATAAAATACATCAAAAAAGTTGTTATTTGGTTTCTCTACATTTTTAAGTGCAAGTAAATTGAGGCTAATTATTACATGGGTCTTTTTTAATTAATAAGTTTTTTAACATTTTTCGATTAAACTGTGTATTATCCTTAACAAATAATGTCGTATTCTAAATATTCGTGATGATCTCTTCGAATTGGTATGTTTTTTTTCTAACAAATTTTATTTTCATCCTTCTGCTATTGATGACCAAAGGGAGAATATAAAGGAAAAATATATTTTGATCCTTATGATTTATCGGTGAATTGGAAATATATTAGGAATACATAATTGTTATAAAAATTAAAATTGAGATATTTTTTATTACAAATTAAAGTTTAGTATCTAAATGGTATATTCAAAGTTAGGGTATTATTGATGCAAATAACCCACATAAATAATATTTTATTATTTTGAGTTGGTTCGGCTATAACCAACTGTAACCATTATGAAAATGGTTATTGTTATTTTCATACATTTGAAGAAGTGTTATATTCTACTACCTCCTTTTAATAAAATTTCCTAAAATGGTATTTTTTTTATTAAGAGAAATTTATTCATAAAGAAAACTTTCGAAACAGAGATTTTTGTGAAAAGTTCCTATTATTATTGGACTAAACTCAATTTTAAAGCTGCAGATAATAAAGTAGTTGTCTTCTTCAAAATCTGGATCAACTTGAAAGATAGATATCAATGAACATACTCAATTTAATCAAATAATCTTTTTTTTTTCCTCTATCCTTATATATAATTAGAATTACGAATTGTTATAAACATTTGAACTGTGAGGGTTATTTGAATTTATTTTGAAATTTATTTTTAGAGTTTATAATCTAATTTAATTTATGTTATGATTTTATTTTAAATGATAGCCAAAATTGTACAATATTTTTTTAAAAAAAAAAAACTTATATTTAAACAAACTGAAATTGAAATACATGATTATTTCAATTAGTTCAATTAGGACATATAAAAACATGGCTATTTCATTATCATTTGGGTTATTTACATTCGAGTCCATCTTTTTTATGAAATAAAATCAGTATTTTATAAATGTGTGTTAGATTCAATTTTATGCATAAAAATATTTGAAGTTTTTAAATATATGCCTCCAAAATTAATTTTTCATTAAACAAATGGACGCAATTTTTTTTAAGTGATTATTTCTTTAGCCCCAAATTTTCAGTTTTTATGTGAAAATTTCAAATATGGTGTTAAATTATATTTTCATCAATTAACATTTTTTAAGTTAAATTTTAGAAAAATTTATATTTTTTCCTGTGTTTTATAAAAAATAACAAAAATAACTTTTTATTTTTTTAAATAAAATATTTTATCTTTCAATTTTTATTTCTATTCTACAATTATGTCTTTCTATTAATTTTTTATTAAATAATATACTTAAATTCATTAAACTAAAGGGAAAGAAAGGATGTAATTGTACCATTTTGATATTCCACCGACCCTAATCTTTGACCGGAAAGTTTGGGCTCCGTTCGTCTCTCTTTTACAAGTGTCTACGGCGCCTAATTTCTCCGACTCTGCCTGTCATTTAGGATTTTGTTTTTTCAATGGTATTTTCGAATTAAGAAAACCGTTAAAAAACCATAAACAGTAACATTCCGAAAGCCAGTGGGATTCCCAAGTAGAACAGATTGGTTATACGAATATAAAAATTGTATATCTGTAGCCAAAATTATTTGTAAGGATTATATACGATTTGAAGCAAAAAAATACCAATTTCCTTATTTCCATTTCTGGGAAACAACCACCTGTCCAGGAGTAATCCGAAAGATCGCCATTTTTGCTGAACAAGAAAGAAAATGACATTTTACAGTTTTTTTTTTTTTTAAATGAGATTTTATAATTTGGTTATGTAGTTTAAGAAAGATCAAATTTCAAATATACTTTCAAATCTATCTTTTCACAGTTTTGAATTATTTTAACCATTTATCCGATCTATTTCAAACTCAACCTTTGAGCCATCGATTATAGAAAATATCTATACTAATTGAAAGATATCGTTAAAATGAATTGAACGGTGACTTTAGATTTCAAATACATAATTATTCTCTATCATTTGAAAGAATTTTCTAGTAGCACTACGTATTGTGCCACCGAACTATCATTTTTCTTATTTTTATACCATTTTAGCTTCAATTTTCGGTTTTGAAATCTAAAATCACCATTCAACTCATTTCAACAATATCTTTCACTTGGTATAAGTATTTTTGATTATTGGTAGTAGGAAGATTGAATTTGAAATGAATTGGATAAATGAGTCAAAATGATCAAAAACTCCATTTCCATTTTTTCAAGGCGTTGGTGAGATGATGGATTTGAAGACATATTTAGAATTCTTATTCGGAGAGTTTCTATTTGACATGTTCAATTTCATGTTTTATCACTGGAATTGGAAATTAATCTGATTGATTCCTCTGTCATTATTGGAGTTTGAGAAAGGAGGGTGAGAGACCATTTGAATAATTTTCAACCACTATTTATATAATTTTTCAGAGAGCGTTTTATAAAAAAACTTAAAAGTGTCGTGATAAAGAGTATGAAAAGTTAGTTTTAGATAATTCAGATGTATAATAGGTTACATTAAGATAATCATTCAAACGATACACAAACCATGTTGTAATTTCCTGGAGGGAAGTGAGCGAATGCCTTGAAATTAATAGACCAGCAGTAGGCTTTGGCAGCAATATTTACAGGGAATTAATGACTAAAATGCTAGAACTCAGATGGTACATGAGCACAATAACTAATTTTGCGTGGGATAAAAAAATTTTTTGGGCCATAATCTCTCTCAAACACATGCATACATAAAGTAATACTAAACATGGAATCTTTTAAAAGAAAAATAATATGTACGGATTCCATGACCAAACTGCTACAAATTGAATGCACTTTTAATTTTGATTTTGCCACTGTAAATTGGAGACATTGCTAGATTTGTAGACAAAGAAAAGAGTTGGTTGTAACTTTTCCTGTAATTAATAATTATTCTGATATGCTACGGAGTAGTCTATATTTTGGATCAAATTTAATTAATTTCATGTTATTTCTGAGTTTTCAGTGAATTCAGTTCTATTCAAAGTTTATTCGTAATTTAATCAATTGAATCGGTTCGAATTCAATAACTCATATAACTAGTCATATAATATACTTGTTTTTCATTGGCACACACAAATTACTTTGCCACTAGTTATAGCTTATACTTGATAACTTAATTCAAAATGCAATATACTAATTATTAATTAAGATCTCCTTTCTTAATTTTAATTAAATTTAGCAAATTTGAAATGATATGTTCAATCAGTTTTATCTCAAATATCACTTCTCTCTTTATTCATTCGTCGATCTCTTTCTATATATGCTGTCAAATCTCACTTCTTTCTCTTTATTTACCGATCTTCTCTCTTTTCGTTCACCGATCTTCTCTCTCTTTGTTTATTGATCTCTTTCCACATATGCTACCAAGCATCACATGGTCTCCTTCAATTTTCATTCCCTTCATTGCAAGAAAGAAGGTTGATTTAAGTTGTTTACAGTCAGATTGTTGGAGATCATGATTCAATATCAATTAGAGGTAATTGGTGGTAAAACTATTAGGAGAAGAGGAGATAGTGTGATAATAGGGGTACATTGATTTCAAGTGCTACAATTTTAGTGAATGAAAGTGCAATGCAAGGGTTTGAAGAAGAATAAGTGTTATCAATTATGTTAAATGACGGCGAAAGTGGTGCGTAATAGGCATACGAAGAGAGAAATCAGGGAGGGTCAAATTTGGTTTAATAGTCATTTTAGGTGAATGCTAAATGAACATTATTAAATGAGTTTTTCCCTTCAATTAACCAAACTTTGGTTTTGTAGTACATAATATACTTTATTTTCAAGTAAGTCCATTAAATGTAATTAGATGTTTGGTTAAAGTGGAGGGTTGGCTGATGATCAAACTACTAAAAATTAAGAGTGAAAATGTAAAAAGGTTAATAGTTGAATTGAATCCTTAAGTTTTACTTCTAACCATGTATAATAATAACAATTAATGGAGTAGTATATTTCTTTTTGTGGAATTACTTAAAAAGTGTGGCTACACCGTTCACATTGGTTTGATTGGGTGCACATGAAATGATTTCATTATGTTGACCTTCAAAGTTGGCTATTCGCTTGCCCCACCAAATTTCTAGGAGATATATGTAAAAATATATTTTTTATTTTAATTTAGAAATAGATTTAAGGTAAAAAAATTGTATTTATTAAATTTTAATAATATTTCGAAATTTTTTTTAAAAGAAATTAGATACGGTATAATTTTAGTGTAAAATCTATAACTATAATAATTATATAAAAACTGTAGTCAAACAATACCAAAACAATAGTGGTACAAAAACAGTGCAATAGCAGTTCAACATTTTTTTATACTAGTACAATAACGGTACATTATTAACTAAATGTATTTTTTGATATTATTTTTATAATGGATTTATTTTTTAAATTAAAATAATAAATGAGTGTTTACTTCAAAATAAAAATAAAAATTAAATACATTTCCTAAGAACCCCTTCTAAGTGCACTAAAATTCTGGCTTTCTTTCTTTTAGCTTTTAGAAAACTACAAGTGTCAAGTGTTGATGTGGTGCCCTTCTCTTCCTTATTATCCTCAATTTTAACTACACATTTTGCTTATAGCCACAACTTAATCTTAACTCTTAAATCATAATATATTTGAAGTAAATACATAATTAATTTACACTTACTTCATACTATTACACTATGTTTTTTTAGTGGAAACACACCGAATTTAAACTGTGATTACAAATATTATTGAAATTGTTAATATAGAGAAATTCTTAGCTAGAATAGTTTTATCACATCGTCCATATATTAATTCAATAAAAGTAATGGTAAATTAGCTAATAAGTAACCATATTTTCTCTCAACATTTTCCTTTTTTCTGAGAATGTGTTATAATATTATTTTTCAGAAAACTATAATAGTATTTTTAGAGTTTGAATTTATATCATAAATTAAGCACACATAAAAAGTAAATATTACAATATATATATTTTTTGAGAATCAATCTTTTTAAGATTACATTTTTTAAATGTAATTCAACTATTATTTAAAAAAAAAAAATATAAAATAAAAAGTGGACATTTTACATTTCTAAGATGCGGAGATTAGTTGTAGATAAGTCATTTAGAAAAGTTGAACCACGTGTAGTGCTCAAAATACATAAATGAAAAAAAAACTATTTAATCACTATATTATTTCATAATTAACTATTATGCTTTGTATTTTTGAAAATGGTATGTTTAGTCCTTCTATTTTAATTCCACTACAATGAAAAATCTTTGGAAAGAACTTACAATGCTTTAATTATTAATTGTATCATGGTTGAAGTATTAAGATGTGACCATCCCAATTATGTTCGAGATTGATTGTTTATATGTACTTTAAAGGCCATCAGAGTTGGTAATTCTTATTTTAATTGCTTAATTTTTTATTGCATGCAATTGATATATAGTTTTTATTCACTTTCATATGAGTTTTGTAAACCGATCCATAAATTATAGAGCTTATATCTTCACAAGAGTAGCTGATTTTGCGTCTGTTTGCATGGAGTGCAATGTTACTTCTCCTGGTTTGATTAATATATAAGTGCTTTCAATGGTAAAACAAGAACAGTTGTGCGGTTAAAAAAAAAAAAAATAGTAGTGTTTGCAAAATTTCAAATCGAACCAAATTAGTAAATGAATTCCAGTTTGGTTCAATTAGAAAGAGAGTCCTCTCGTGAAATGTGAAACCTTATCCACAAAAAGTCCGAAACAGTTATTCCCAAAATTGGGACAAAACCCAGAAAACACATGCGGTTCATCGAAGGGGCAAGGACGTTTTAGTCATTTGATAATCCATTCACTGACTTTGAGACCATAACAGACCACTGTCCAGTTAAAGAAAAATATCTCCCCTCCACTCTCTCCAATCCAACGGTTTTACACAGCACAGAAAGCAAAAGCGTGTAGAAAGAGAAAAGAGCAAAAGCGACTTCCTTCTTTATCTTCCATTTGTTCCTTTTCGAGAGGGGAAGCCATGAATGGGTAAAGGGTTAGTTTTAAATTACACAAAGTGTTCTAATCTTTCTAAAACAGATTTTATCATTATTATATCAAAGTGTAAAGCTTTCTAGTTCACGAGCTGTTGCTATTCTTTTTGTTTCTGCAACTCTTTCTTTGCCTCTGTAATCCAAATTCCTTCTTTTTTAATTTTTTAAGAAAAAGGAATTCAGAGAACACATTTGGGTGGGTGAGGTTTTCACGAGGTTAGAACTATTTTCTGTCTCTTTCTTCACCATCCAATCCTGTGGTTTACGTTTCGCCACTTAATCATTACACCACCGCCACCTGCATCTTCTCCCTTCGATCTCTATCTCCATCAGGGGTTCGTCTGTTGATGATGATAATGTGAGCGATTTGTTTCAGCTTTTTATTTTGGTGGGTTTTTGGAGTGAGTGCTTTTTTTTTTTAGTGTTAGAGATTTGGAAAATAGAAGGGGGGGAAAATGGATCGATCTGCAGTTACTGTAGGCCCCGGTATGGATATGCCGATTATGCACGATAGTGACCGGTACGAGCTTGTTCGAGATATTGGGTCCGGGAATTTTGGAGTGGCAAGATTGATGAGGGATAAGCAGACTGATGAGCTTGTTGCTGTCAAGTATATCGAGAGAGGTGAGAAGGTTAGTGTGGTCTAATTCGCCTTTTTTTTTTTTTTTTAATTTTGTGCTCTCTTCTTTTTAACCTGGTTTTTAAGCTTGAGTTCATTTCTAAATTCACATTGAGGAAAAAGTTAATCCTTGGTTTGGTGTAAATAGTTTTTTGATATTGAATATAGCCAATCAGCAACTTGACATGCTCAAATTTTTTTGCCCTAATCAAGATGTGTTGATCAATGTTCGAAAGCCAGTGAATTCTGATTTGCAACCAAATAAACAGTTCTGCATGATTTTAGTAGAAGCGTATTGATAGATTGTCTGTGCTTTTTGTAGGATTGTCACTGCTTTCAGTTTGTTTGTTGATGAAAAGCAGAGGTTTTATTGGGATATGTTAGAATTATTTGTACACTTCAATGAGCAATGAATTCGAAGCTAATTGATTTGATTAGAGAATTGGGATATGTTGATCGACTATTTGGTGCTGATCAAGTAAAATGTTAATTTTAGTTTATTTACCTGCATATTAGGAATGGATGAAAGATTATTATGTTTGAGCATTATTTAAATTGCAAAAATTTGTTTTGAGATTTTCACCCCTTGGTGCTAGTGGAAGGGAAGAAAGTGGAAGTCCGTATTGGTTTCCTGTATCTGGATGTGAACAATTATTGAGTGCAATGAACAATATTAAAACAAAAAGATGCAAAGAGTGGTTACATTTAAAATGAAGTGGCTTGAAAAGATCTTCACATCAGGCCACTACAATTGTGCTCCCTTTCTAAAATAATGATGTCAGATATCATGGCCATCACAGCTGTGGAGCCTGGCTTAGTTCTCCATTATTTTGTCACTTTTATGCTCACTTTTTTAATCTTCTGTGGATTTTTCTGTTTGGCAATATGATTTCACTTACGTTTATTTTTAACAGATAGATGAAAATGTGCAAAGGGAAATTATTAATCACAGGTCATTGAGGCATCCTAACATTGTCAGATTCAAAGAGGTTTGAATGTTTGATGCTTCCCCTTGTATTCTCTTCTCTCAAAGGGATAATTTTCGTTCAGTGAATTAATATTGCAATCTACAGGTCATATTAACACCAACTCACTTGGCAATTGTGATGGAGTATGCATCTGGTGGAGAACTTTTTGAGCGGATATGCAATGCAGGCCGCTTCAGTGAGGACGAGGTTCTTGCCCAAAAAATCGAACTTGTTTTATCAGTCATGAAATTTTTGTTTAATCTGCTCTGAATTACAATGCAGGCACGTTTTTTCTTCCAACAACTTATATCAGGAGTTAGCTACTGCCATTCAATGGTTAGTAAATCAAGGTTTCTTCCTTTGATTGCTACTGTTATTTTACCCAGGGGGTACATTACTGACTGGGTTTGATCCTTCCTGACTTCTTCATTTATGAAGCAAGTATGCCACCGTGACTTAAAATTGGAGAATACACTGTTGGATGGAAGCCAAGCGCCCCGTTTAAAGATTTGTGACTTTGGTTACTCCAAGGTAAAAGCTTTTGTATTGCTTTTTCTCATAGTTCTTTGGCGAACCTGGGGCAGCCGTTTCTCCTTCATCTCTATGATTGTGAATGTCATTGAGATTTTCCATTGATGGAGTTTCCTGCTGTGCATGCATGCTCATTTTGTTGATGTACAGTTGCTTTGCTGTGTATTAAATGCTTCTTTTTCTTTTCTTTTGAAGAAGTCATTCTCATTTATTTTCTTTGCATCAACTTTATCCTCTTTGAACAGTCATCTGTGCTCCATTCACAACCAAAATCTACTGTTGGAACTCCTGCATATATTGCACCTGAAGTGTTGCTTAAGAAGGAATATGATGGGAAGGTAATGTAACTGGTCGTACCCTCTTTCTAGTTACAAGTTTTTTTGTTGACCTATATGAAGTTTCATACCTGTCAAATTAAAGTGAACTTTCTGTTTATGGTCTCCCATGTATGACTAGTTATTATTTATTTTTGAATAATCTGTATCAGCAGTTATTCCACAGACTTGCATGATGGCCTTGTTTGAATATTAATCTGTGATTAGGCAAATAGAAGCACTAGTTATTTAACTTAAATTTGCAATACCCTGCAACATGCATGTGGAAAGTTCGCATTGAATTCTGTACTAATAATTTGCCTTCTAATCCCATTATTCAGATCGCAGATGTATGGTCATGTGGGGTGACATTATACGTAATGTTGGTGGGAGCATATCCTTTTGAGGACCCTGAGGAGCCTAAGAATTTCCGTAGGACAATTCATGTAAGATCATTGCCCCTTCTCTGGACTTAGTACAGCTCCTTTGCTGAGATGGTAGACTAACATAGTTTCTTGCTTCTTGCAGCGAATTTTGAATGTGCAGTACTCGATTCCTGATTACGTTCATATATCTCCTGAGTGCCGGCATCTCATCTCAAGAATATTTGTGGCTGACCCTGCAAAGGTCAGTGTATCTACCTGATTCCTGTGAATAACTAACCATTTGAGCTAGTTACGGTGGTAAAACGTATCATTTGAATAGTATTTTCCATGCAGAGGATAAGCATTCCGGAGATCAGGAATCATGAATGGTTTCTGAAAAATCTCCCGGCAGATCTCATGGACGAAAATATGGATAAACAGTTTGAAGAGCCTGATCAGCCAATGCAGAGCATTGATGAGATCATGCAGATAATTTCTGAAGCTATGATTCCAGCAGCTGGTGCTCGTAGTCTGAATAATTATTTAACGGGCAGCCTGGACATTGATGATGATATGGAGGAGGACCTAGAGTCTGATCCTGAACTTGACATGGATAGCAGCGGAGAGATAGTGTACGCAATGTGAATGCCGAATGGGAGGGAGCATTTCTGAGCACACCGTGAACGAATGAAGAAGAAAGTTCGGCCATATCTTTGCGAAATGGTTAGCAAGTTGGGATGCAAAATGGGAACCTATTTGCATGCTTCTACTGTTGTAATATGGTTTGCCACTTAGTGGTAATAAACTGCTGGAACATGGTCATGTAATAAACTTAAATTGTATCTCAGTTTACTCTGCTGCTCTGCTCATCTGGTTTTCTGTTCTTTAGATTGATTAGCGTTTTTTTTTTCTTTTTTTCAATTTTTTTCCTCTACCTTTTACAACCAACTGTTGTATTCCCTCCGTTAATCTTCTGAACAAACAAAATCTCTTAAAATGACTCTGTTGCTTTCTTTTTTTTTTAAAAAAAAAATATTTTGAAGTTGTACATTTAATTTTAGTTTATGTATATAATTAGTTAGTTTAGAAAAAAATTTCAAATTTGCAAAGAAGACATTTAAATGGGACAATTAAATATAGGGAGTAAGATTTGTAATTGATGCTGAATGATCATTATTTCACCATAATATTCAACCTTTAAAATTTTATAAATATATATCCAACTTTTCAGTTTGGTTTTACTTAAGGTACCATTCCCATTTTGTGGACAACATTTTGACGAAATAAACGTAACATCCAATTAATAGCATAATCAAGGTACCTATTCCTCCCTTTTTTTTTTTTTTTATTTCTAACCGAAATGGAAAGTAAGATTATTAAGAAAAAATATTTTCCCACTGAGGGAGAGGGGACATTGAAAGAATTTGACATGAAGTGAAAGTAAAACATCTTCCCAAAAACAATTATTATGTATTTAGAAAATTGTAACAAATAAACAAATTGTCTGGGTGGTGTAGTTGGTTATCACGCTAGTCTCACACACTAGAGGTCCCCGGTTCGAACCCGGGCTCAGACATTCTTGTTTTTATTCGATTCCGTGATGATATTCGTTCTTTGCAGGGAAATGGGCTTTGGTTAGACAGCATTTAGGGATTGTGACAGAAAATGGAAACTCAAACCAAATTTAAGCAATTTTTGAGAAGTGACACAAAATTCAGATACTTAAATAAATAAGCAATACTTAGCCAGCTTCTATGACAAAAATTTAAGAATAAAAGATATTAAAATTTGATGATATATGACAAATAAATTTAGGAGTATTTAAAGTCATCAAATCCTAATATAAATCCTAAATTAAGTAAGAATCATAATTAGACCATTAAACTAAATAAAGTTCCTAAATAAAATCTAAATATAAAATCCTTATCAAACTAGAAAAAAAAACTAATCCTGTTCCTCATCATTCCCTCCACTTAAGGAAAACTCTTCCTCGAATTCTTTGTAAACTCATATGAGGGATGAAATGAATAAATGTCCGTCTCGTTAAACGTTTTAGAAATGCTAAATGAAGTAGGAAGATCCACCAAGTATTATCATTGATTTTGCAAATGATCTTATAAGGGTCATACTTCTTTCGTTGTAGTTTATTATAACTCTTCTTTCGAAGAAATACCATCACATAATCATCAACATTGAATGTTTGCTTTTTGCGATGAAGATCTACAACTCTCTTGTATTTAGCATTTGATTGTTCTAATTTCTCCCTAACCTCAGGTTGAATTTCTTGCCATTGGCTTGCCAAATTTCCAACTACAATAGTAACTCCAGGAATCTTTGGCAATTTCACCAAGTCAAGTGCATGTTGTGGTGGCTTTATTTAAACTATCGAGAATCGTTACCTTCCAATGAAACTATGAATAGCATTGTTATACGCAAACTCAACTTGTGCAAGAGAAAAATCTCATTGTTTTAGTCGACCACTGCAAATACTTTGAATCAAATTCCCCAACTTTCAATTTACCACCTTAGTTTGGCCATTTGTTTGTGGATGTGTTGTGCTACTAAACTGTAAAGTCTCAAACAAATACCACAAAGTGCGCTAAAAGTACTAAGAAACTTTATGTCTCGATCTAATGTGATTGTTTTAGGCACTTTATGCAAACGAACTATTTCTCGAAAGAACAACTTAGCTATAGAAGAAGCGTTAGACGTCTTCTTACAAGGAATAAAATGGGTCATTTCAGAAAATCTATCAACGACCACAAAATAGAGTCCACTCCCTTTTGTGTTCGAGGTAATCCAAGGATAAAATCCATGGACAAATCCTCCCAAATGTTTTCAGGGACTGGTAATGACATATACAAACCCATATTTAGAGATTGCCCCTTTGCGGTTTGACAAACATAACATTGCTTCACAAACTTCTCAACATCTCTACGAACATGAGGCCAATAAATCTCTCTACTACTGCAGATACAGTCTTATTTCTTCCTGTATGTCCAGCTAAACCTTTACCATGCAAATCAGGAATTACTTTATCCCTTAGTAAAGATTTAAGAATGCAAAGTTAGTTGCCTATCATTAAAAATCCATCATGAATATGATAATCATTATTAGGTTGGTGAGTAGAATATTTATACCACACATTATGAAAGTCTTCATCATCAACATACAATTCTTTCATGGTGAAAAAACCCACAATTTCTTGGCGCATGGTCAATAGAAAATTTTCTCTTTCACTTAGGGTATCAACAACTTTATTTTGACCACTTGACTTATGCATAAGTTTAAATGGAAACTTTTGCTTAAACTTAGACCATCTAGCATGCATATCCTTACTAATCCTCCGTTGAATGTTCAAGTACTTCAATGCATCGCAATCAGAGTAAACAATAAACTCATAACCAATCAAGTAATGCTCCCATATCTTTAATGCATGAATCATATAATAAAATTCTGTCATATGTGTTCCACTTTTTTATAGCTTCACTTAATTTTTCATTGAAGTAAGTTATGAGCCACTTTCTTTAGGAAAGAACAGCTCTAATTCCAACTCCACTTGCATCACATTCAACCTTAAATATTGCATCAAAATCAGGTAATACCAACACTAGAGCAATACAAAGTTTTTCTTTTAATATTGCAAAACTATTAACAGCTTCTTTAGTCCACTTGAAAGTTCCCTTGCAAAACTTGGTGCTTAAGGTTGTTATAGTGCTAAAGTCTTTGATAAATCTCCAATAGAATGTGGCTAACCATGGAAACTACGAACTTCCATTGCAGTTTTAGGTGTAGGTCAATCTTGAATCGCTTTGATATTTTCATCATCTACTTAAACCCTTATTCTCCAACTACATAACCTAAGAAAAGCAATTGATTTGTCATGAAGCTACATTTTTTTAGGTTGATGTACAACTTATTTTCTTGCAATGCAATGGGAAATTTGTTCAAGTATGCCATATGATCCTCTTTAAATCGACAGTATATCAATATATCATTAAAGTACACTACAATAAATTTACCAAGAAATGGTTTGAGCAGTTGATTCATTAATCTCATAAAGGTGTTAGTAGCATTAGTTAACCCAAATGGCATCATAAGCCATTCATATAATCCTTCGTTGGTTTTGAATGCAGTTTTCCACTAGTCACCAGGCCGAATGCGAATTTGATGGTAACCATTTCGAAGATTTATCTTTGAAAAGATTTTGGCTCAATGTAAATGATCAAGCATGTCATCAAGATAAGGAAGAGGGAATTTATACCCTATAGTGATCTTATTAATGACTCGACTATCAATACATATTCTCCAACTTTCATCTTTTTCTAACTTGTATGTATTTTCTCTTCCATCATGTTGTGCTCTCACATCGTATTATCATGGTCTATCAAACAATAGTGACATGCATCCATATCCACTTCATCCAAATATACCTCATTCTTATATTTGTTAATAGAGAAAAGTACTTTGCATCATTCGGTGACATGAATTTTCTCTACAGCTTTAATCCAGTCAATAGAATAAGGATCGAGATGTTTTTCAGTTGTCAATCTCAACTATTTAATAGTTCCCAATAACATTATCATAGCTATCACTATCAATTATCACATCAAAGAATCGATTAGAGATAGTGCACCTGATTCAAAATAACGAATGTCTTTGGGAGATGTCATCCTGTTTAGGTGAAAGCATCAATTTTCTGACTATAAAATTCTACTCATCTGAATCCCCATCGTACTCTACTTCATCTCTGTCGGGAGCAACAAATTTCATCATCTTTGTCTACAATATTAATTGTTTTCCGTTGAGGACAATCGTTAAGGACACTTGTAGCATTTCTCATGGAATGGTTTTGCATAAGGATTTGTACACTTCGGGACCTCATTTGTGTCTATCACCTTTTGTTTTCCAGCTACATTATTTGCCTTATATTGATATTTGTTTGAGCTAGAAGTTTGAGGTGTTTTATTTGTGTCAACATATGATTTTGAGTAATTCTCGCTATAGCTTTTATGAACATATCAGGTTTTACCTTCTCTTGCATCATAAATTCAGCTTTAATTACAATATTTTAAGCTTCAGCCATTGTTTTAATAACTTAAACCCCAATTTTGTCTTTAAGAGTAGGCTTCAACCCATCCAAATACTTGGCAATCTATTGGCCTTCAGTTTTCCCTTAGATCGTTGTATTTCGTTAGTCTCATGAATTCAACTGTATATTCATAAATAGATTGGTTACCTTGATGACATCTTTGGTACTACTGGAATAAAATTTTCTCATAATTAGGTGGCAGAAAATCACGCTTTAAAAGTCTCCTTATCTTGTCCGAATGTTGCACACGCTGTTTCCCTTCTTAAAATTTGCGAGATTGAATTATGTCCCACCATGTTAAATCACACCCTTTCAATCTACATGCTACTAATTGCACTTTTTTCTCTTTAGGTTTGTCCATGTAATCGAAGAATTTTTCAACTTTTGCAATCCAATATAAGAATTCTTTAATACTTAAAGTACCATTAAAGCTGAGAATATTTACCTTTAGAAAGAATTTTGGAATATCCCTTTCTTCATGTTGATTTTGTCTTCTTGTATTTTGAGCTTCCTTACTACTTGGTAAACATCCTCATCGAAACTATCATCATTGACACGCGACCTTCTTTGATTATCAAAAATAGGCTGTCTGTTTGGTCGACAGTGAGTTGCCTCTTCACTTATACGAAACCTCCCTTCGTCCCTAATTTTGTTTGCTCCAAAAGTTGGAGCATCAAGCTTATCAAAGACATCACTGAAGCATCTTTCCAATCGATCAAATCGTTGATCTACTTGTTCCATCCATTCTCTTGTTACTACCCTTTTGATCTTGCGACCTAAGGGCCTCAACTCCACGAGCTTCGTCGCTAGAATTGCCGCTTGTCTCCTTTGTTCAGTTAGTCATGGAAAATCTGCTCTGATACCAATGAGATATTTATTAATAATTCTTAACCAGCTTCTATGACAGAAACTTAGAGGAAAAACTCTCAATATATTGAATAAAAGATAACAAAGTTTGATGATCTAAAACAAAGAAACTTAGGCAATTTATAACCATCTTATCCTAACATAGAATCCTAAATTAAGTAAGAATAATTAAAACCTATAAACTAAATAAAACTCCTAAATAATATCTAAATATAAAATTTTTATCAAACTAGAAAAATGAATTTAATCCTTAAAAAAATGAATTAACCCTTTAGCTATGGAATTAATCCTTTTGAAACTTAGAAAATGAATTAACCTTTAGCTATCACATGCTTCACATCAAATGGATATACTGCAATCTCTACAACTTCTATTTATTTATTTTTGTATGAATGCATTTTCACAACATATTTATAACTATTGCTTTGTTATGTTGCTCTCTATATTGTTTTTTAGTGATGATAAAAAAGGGAGAACTTACTTTTATCCTAAGCTACTTACATCACCTTTTTTTTATATATATATATTTTATTAGTTCTAATGTTTAATTTGAGGGTAAAGAGGGTTAAGTAAATTATCTCGTACTCTTGTTTGAAACGAGATTACAGAGGGTACATAATGAAAAGGAGGGGTAAGGCTTACCCTCCCTTACCCCTCTGTAAACCATATTTCTTATACCCAATTTGGGGATGTAAGCAAGGGTAAATAAGGGTAAACTCTATTTTATAACTAATATCTCTCTACTTACCTCTCTCTACCTTTCTTTTTAATTAACTTATTTTCAAACACCCTCTCTTATCGTTCCATTAATTACCTTTCCTCACCCAAACCAAACATAGTGTAAGTATTTTATTTTAGGTTCTTTGTTGTTGGTATGCTGATTGGTTCACTGATCTACTATGAAGAATTTGAATCTTGAAGATGGTAATGGGTAGACTATAATTTCAGATTAACAAAAAGGTAAGACCAAGTACACTGTTTCTATACTAAATTGTATTTCCATTTGCCTATGAATATATTGATTATGTGAGCTTATATGATAATTTACCTGTGATTTATATGTAGCACATCGATTTGTTATAGAATTGTAAATAGTATATGAGATTTTTAATATGTGAACTTCTATTAAAAAAAAAGGGTAATTATTTATAGGTCCATGAGGTTTTCCATAATATACTATGGGGTCTTTCTATTTTGGAAATTGTATTAATAGGTCCTTATGGTTTCAAAAATTGTACTATTAGGTTCTTCCGTCTAGAAACGTCGTTAGTCAATTGAAAAAGTCAAACGATTTAAATTAAATTTTTAAAAAATGACAAAATTACCCTTTAGTTTATTTAAATCGAACCATGTTAATTAAACTCAATCTTTAAATAAGAAAATAAAAATAAAAAGATGAATCTTTTCGACTTCTCCATCGCACTCTTCTTCTTATTCTTCTTCATATCCATCTTTTCCAACCTTCTTCTCTCTCTTCCTCTTCTCTCTCTGTTTTTCTGCTATACACACAATTCCTCCAATTTCTGAGCCCTTCAATTCCTTTTCTTCAGATCCCTCTTTTTCTATCGAATATTTTGTTTGGTCTTTTTCCTTTAGGTGGCTCTGTAATGTAAGAACGCCTTCCACAGAGACGCAAGCACCAGTATGAACAAGCGGACTGAGATCCGAAAGACGAAGAAGAGTTTAAAGAAGAAGAAGAAGAAGAATAAGAAGACCTAGTTGCGGCCTTCAACACATCCTCAATTACAGCTGCAACCGTGAAGATACAAGGCAGAAACAGAGAAAAAGTGCGGGCGGCGGTGGCGTATTACGCGCACAGATGTTACGCAATAGAGATGTGGAAAAGGAATGGGAAGAGAGGGTACGGAGTTTATGGAGAGAAGGAATCGAAAAGGTATATAAAGAGGAAAGATAGGCCTCAGAATCTGAATTTTTTAGAGCAGATATAGGTTTTTTATATGACTACTGATGCTAATTAATTAATCACATGTAAAGAAAATTTGAAGAAAAAAGTTTGATTGATGTGTTTTATTTGTTTTAATTTTGTGATTAGATGTTAATGTAAAGGAGATTGTTGCAGATGAGATTATTGAAATTTATTAACGACTACTGATGAGATTATTGAAATTTATTGGAATCCTTGCTTATGTTTAGAATTGAATTGTTTAAAGAAAACTGAAAGTTAAAATTAGAGAGAAAAAAAAGTATTGTAGGGCTCAAGCAAAGAAAAATATTGTGATTTTGTAGACATTTGGAGAAATTCTTTTATTCAGTTTGATTTCATATACAATCTTATTATTCCAAAAAACAATGTCTTTTCATTTGTTTATGGGGTGATTGTCAATTTAAAACCCAAACAAATTCCTCCGCTCAAAATAATAAATTTAATATTTAATTTGCTTAAGAAAAACTCAATCTTTGATTTGATTCAGTTATTGAATTAATTTAAAAAATCAAATTTACATTTTATACAAAGAAAAACTAGATTTAGAGGGTTTTAACTGAGTAAATTGTAATTTGCTTGTTCGGTGAATTTGTAAAAATAGAATTTTAGCTTCAACCAAAATGGTTTAATTTAAAAATTGAGTTTAATTAGTGTGGTTCTATTCAAATAAACCAAAGGGTAATTTTGTCATCTCTGAACGAAAAGACTTAATAGTATAATTTTTGAAATCATAATAACCTATTAATACAATTTTCAAAATAAAAGAACTCCAAAGTATATTATGTAAAATCTCATGAACTTATAAATAATTAAAAAAAAAAAAAAGCTTAGATATGAGATAAAAAAAAAAAAAAAAAGCTTCTCTGGAAGCACTTCTTCACAGCAAACCTTCAGACACAATAGGTGTGTTGCTAGTAATGATAAAAATGGAGTCAATTTAATGTCCCCCAATTTCAAAGATCAAACATTTCATTTGATTTGAACTAGAGTTGTGTGTTGTGACTACTATCAATGAAATCCCAAGATGGCCTTTCAAATTACAGGTAACGTTAAAAAACATCAAATTTCATTCCATTTGATTACTTGAGCTGTAATTTAATTATGCTTCATATGAATGGTTTTAAATTATCTGTCACTTGTCTGTATCTCTCAGTCTGTCACTGGTAAGAATTTCCACAAAAAGGCCAATCTTTGGTGAGGAATATCTAAAAAGCAATTCTTGAAAATGTTTGTATTAAATCCGCTTCCACAAGGAGCGGATGTCCTAAAATATAGAATCTGCTTTGGCAGGGGTGGATTAGGAATGCATTAAATCCTCCAGGACTGCATTTTATGCATGCTTTTCATCCAAAAAAGTAAGCATAAAAACAAAAATTACTGAAATCTTCAAGGAAAAAGCTTAGCTCAAAGGGATGCTATTGCTATGAAGCAATACTGACAATTAGCTTCCAAAAACTCTGCTCAATGTTTGGTTCATTAAAACTGAACAGAAGCAGCTAATCTCTTCATCATTCATACTAACGACTCGTAAACATTGATCCACCAAAATGAAATACCTGCTGACCAAAGTTGCTTCCTATTTCCCACTATGTTCTTAAATTTGCTGAATGTCTCATATTAATCTTGGTTAACTGAAACATCGGACAGTATATATCAGGCTAGGAGAAAAGAGGGAAATGAAAGAAACAAGAGCAATGCAGCAATGGAAATACAGAAGGTTAAAGATCGATAAAAAATTCTATGCTTGTTGTGCAACTTCGGGACTGTTCTAATATAACAAATATCAAAAGCAACAGATGACATCGAAGACCTTTAAAGGAATGAAAACATATAAAACTGGAATGAAAAATATAACCAAAAGAAGAAGAAAAAAGACCAGTGGTGCCTTATAAGTGGGAACAAGACCTCATTAATTTTTTTTTTTAAATAATGATCCAAACCACTTTACAGATGCATATCCAATGCATCGTCCCAAGAGCTCTAGCAGAGTGAGCAACATAAATGAGAAATTTTCAACAGAAAACAAAATTTCTTAAGTATAACATTAAGTACCACATGAAATTACAGTACTTATTTCAAAATTACTGCCATTTGCTGAAATTTATTGTAATACTTCACCTGATTCCTTTCTGGGTTTTCTAACCCAAAGAAATGTACACCATATAGTTCTCCATAGCACACCATTAGCAATGTGTGGAATAAAAATGCGCCCCCAAAATGGATAATATGGACCTGGCAATTTGATCAAGGTAAAAAACAGTGCAACGGCAATTAGATGCCATGGAACTTCAGCGTCCTGCCAATCAAACCAGAAAATAGGTCATCAAAGAGTCGCATGAAATTGAGTTTCATTATTGTTGTCAATATGAAAACAAATCAAATAAAATACCCACAGAAAACAGGTTTCTATTTGAATTGCATCAAATATTAATATCCCATATAAATTGATCCATCTAGGTGTACAGAGGAAGATGCTGGGGGAAGCATTTTTATGTTCAATTTAATTTCTTTTGGCTGATAGTTTAGTTGAGATACATATGAGTTAGAAGAACAGTTAGAAGAACAGGGAAATCAAATTGGCTCGCCATTCATATAATACCAGAATCTCAAATGACTCAGTTGAGTGCATGTTTCAGTATGTGAATAACCAAAATAGGTCTATGTGATTAACGTTTGAAAAATTTGATTCGCATATGACTACGTTACCTGGAGGCGTGGAGATAGTTCCAAGGCAGTATCTTTTAGGGCCCCAGCAATAACAATGCCAAGAAGAAGCGGAAACGGAACAAGTAACAACTTCTTATGATATGCACAGTATGACATCTCACTAAGGGAGGAAATTGTCAATAAAGGTACACTCAAGTATTTGATCACTGCCACAACAAGATCAAGGATAAGCTGAATAAAATTCTCCAGTGCTCTGTTCCATGGGAAGCTCTTGACAGGCTCAGGTGCATTTTCCCACAAATTTCTTGCCCTGCTCAATAAATGGTCAAAATGAAACTTTTCAGGATCACCTGATTGTCCTGCAGTCATATTTATTGCACAACAGATGCTGAATCGAGAATTTTGAAAGACCCTATTGGATTTAACAGTCAAACTGCGATGGTGTGCTTCAAAATATTGTGATATCCCCTGATACAATCAAAGATTTCGTTACTAGGCTGACATATATAAAATAATCAGGCATGTGTGGTATGTCTAGCTGTCAATCTCAATACAATATCTTACTAAACCACCACATATAATTACATGGAATATGGATTTGAGGGGCTAGTGATTGTCATAGCAAATAACACTTTGCCTTCTGTACATTAAAATATTAACTGAGTTGGGCGCCATTGCTTGCTCCGTTTTCTAGTTTCCATATCCCCAATCCCACCCAAGCCCCAGCTAGTGAGAGATTAGTATATTGGTTAGCCTAGAACCACTTACTAATTACTTATCAACAACTTAAAAAAATCCGTAACTTTGTGATGGGAAGGTGAAATTTACACTCAATGGAATGACTTAACCATTGGGCTAAAACAAATGCATTGAGAACAAACCACACTAGAATATACATGATAGTAATGAACAAAAGTCAAACAAATGAAAAGTGGTCCAGTAAAAGAGAATCCTAAATTCTTTATATCTTTAAAAGAAATCATCACTTAGGCAACAAATTCCTATAAAATCACTCGATCATCAGCAATTTAAAGGAGTTCTTGTTCCATCATGCAAGTCAATCAAACAGAGCATGTCATATTCAGGCTACATGTATTCAATATTACACTTTTCTGCCTGCTTCATGCTAGACTGATTGCAAGATTAAATATGACTAACAAAATCTATCAAACTCAAAATCAGATATTTCTAGTGAATATACATATCTCTAAGTAATGAAGACAATCTGAATTATCATGATATGTGTGTGTGAAATGCAATATTATCCAGTTAAACCTAAATTTGGCCTTTTGTTCATAAGCATTCCAAATCCCGTTTATCATTACCAGAAAAATAAATAAATAAATTGCTATCGACCATTAGAATCAACAAAACCTAAAATAAGAACAAAATCATACAGTCATTACACGGCACCAATAGTCGCCTCAAGCGAATCAAAATCTATTCAATTCACAAAACAACAATTTCAATTTCAAAATTTCAAGAACCCCATTTCCTAAAATCATATTCCCATGTAATAAAACCTCAAGAAAATACGCACAAAAATATAAAAGCACAGAACATGTTTCTTTTTCCTATACATATACGAGAGATGATAAGCTTACAGAAAATCTTGGAATGGAAGGAGATTGAGCTCTGGCAAACATTCTAGAGGAGGTTTGAAGATGATGAGAAGGACACAAGAAATACGAAGGATAATGAACTGCCATGTTAGACAATCTTGATTCTCGAGACCTCTATTTTTTTACAGTATATTAAGGAGATGGTAGCTCATAGCTGCGAATTTCTGAAAGAAAAGATAAGAAGACTTGAATTTCCGAAAGCACACTCGAAATGGTAGTTTCAAATGGAGGGTTTAACGGGTGGGAATTATGATCCAGTACTGCTGGTTTCATGATTGTACCAGCAATCTTTAACTTTGGTTCAAAATAAAGGGAAAATTACTATTTTATCCCCACGTTTAACATATTATGTTTTGTTACTATTTTTTACAGTTGTAATAATTATTTATTAGTCTCTAAGGTTTTGTGTAATATACTCTGATGTACTTTTATTTTGTAAATTATATAGTACTGTTAGGTTTTTCCGTCCAGAAACGCCGTCAATTGAAAAAGTCAAACGATTTCGATTAATTTTTAAAAATAACAAAACTACCCTACCTTATATGCGAAGCCAAATATAAATAGAAAATGTTTAAGTTTTCCCTTCTTCAACTCTCCTTCTCTCTTCCTCTTCTCTTTTTTTCTCTCTTACTTCTCTGCTTAGCCTCTCTTATCTTCTCCTTCTCTTTTTCTTCTCTCTTAATTCTAATCTCTCTCTCCTTCTTTCTCTTTCAATTTTTGATCTTCTCTTCTTCTCTTCTCCTTCTTTCTGATCTCTTCTCTTCCTAAATCAATTGAAATAGAGAGAAGTTTCAATATTTAGAAGTAATAGGGAGAAAGACTTGTAGAAGTACAATAATGATGGTGACAATTACATATTACTGAGTTAGATTTAATTTATTTTATTTTGTGTAAATTGTAAAAAATGTAAATTGATGTATTTTTCATTGAAAGATCTGTAGAAAGATCTTATATTCACACTCAAAAATGTATTTTTTTTTCCATTTAATTGTTAAAAATCCGAAACAGAAAACAATAATAGTAATGTTGAGTAGGCAGCTTTTTGTATGAGAATTCCATTTTTTCTTTTTTTCATTAATATCATGAATTAATTTGTTTTGTTTCCCTCTAATCTTTTATCAATTAATTTTTTAGCCATTTCTATATATTTTAAATATTATTAAATCTGTGCTTCATCTCCCAAAACATTCATTCCACCTCCCAAAGCATAATTATGTTTTTGAATACTCTAATAATGCTACTTTAATATATTTTGCTGCACAATATCATGAATTCATTTAGTGCAGAATTTGTCAATGTTAATGCAAATTTTGATGAGTTTTTTCTAATGCAGAAAATGTCAATTTGCTGTACAGTTTGATGAGTTTTAGTGCAGAATTTGTTAAATTTAAAAAGGACCTGATAGTATATTAATGTAAAATTTAAAGACCTAAGATAAATATAATACAAAGAGTAATATTGTCATTTTATATCAAGATAACACTTAACGCCCATTTTGGACGAAATGACTTAATAGTACAATTTTTAAAACCACAAAGACCTATTAATACAATTTCCAAAATAAAAAGACTCCAAGATATATTACGCCAAATTTTAGAAACTTATAAATAATTATCATTTACAATTTAGACTATTTTGTTGACGATAAATTGTCCTTTGTTAGATGGCCAAGTCGTTTAAGGACAATAGTTTCAAAATCAATGGCCAATAACATCATTTTGCTTCTATACTTTAATGATTTTGACTTTTGCCCCCTCGATGTACCAATCTTCAAAAACTTCTCTACTATGAAAAACAATATTACACCCTCTATCTATGAGAAAATGAAGGGTGTGCAACAAATTATCGTCTCATGTGTTAAAGCTATTAAAGTCGATTTCTAATTAGCAAACCAACGTCGTTTTGGGCTAAAATGCATGGTTTTGATTAGGGATTAAACTGAAATATGCCATGTGTTCTTTACATCTTTTTACAAGGTTCAAGGATTAAGTTGTAATTTGGTGTCACTTTCTTCCTTGGGTAGAGAAGACTAGCACGCTTGAATTGGCAAAAAGGTTAGATGCTAAAGCAACAGACAATTTAGGAAGTATAGTTTGTGGAGGTTTTGTAACTAAAATAGCTCTGCTCTGCATTATAAGTTGATGGTTGTTGATTGAGCATACAACTCTTGAGCAAATGATTGAAAACAATACAATTGGTACTTATGATTTAAAAGGAAAATACAATATTTCATGAATGGTGTCACATCTGAGCCAAATGCGTCTCCGTCCTCCTGTAACGGAGAAAACTCTTCCCAAGCTGCAGCAGCAGCATCTGGATCGCAAGCTGTCTTCTCGACAATTTCAAGCTTATGTGCAAGGGCAATTCGAAGAGTTGCACAAGATGATGAGAGCTATAACGAATCATTTGCATATTCAATACCCTTTACTACCAACACTTTTCAAAACTAATGGTCAAGTTGATGTTGATGATTCTTGATCTATTTTTTAGTTTTTTGTCTTGTTTAATTATTGGTGATGCTGTTAATCCTATTTCTTTCAGTTTCAGATGCCAATTACATCCCAGAGCAGCAAGAGAAACAAGTACATGAATTATTAAACAATTGTTGGATTCAACCTTTCAAGCAACTTTATTTTATTTCAATTTTTGATGTTTCACCATCTCACAAGGAAAACTCAAACCAGCTCCCACTCAAGAGGAAAGAAAATTTGCCATTTGGAATTTAAGATTACAAAAGAGAAATACATCTCATCACATCTTTATTAAGTCTCAAATCTAATTCTACATCTCTTCAAAAAACTGTAGAAGCTTTTAGATATGCAATTCATTTTACCTGCAACCAATAAAGAAATACTTACACATTACTCAATCTAGTTGATACAAACTCTCTGTTGAAACAAATCAATTACGTCAGAATTATCGCAACATTATCAACTGCAAATTTTGTAATGCATTACAAGCTCCCCTTCATTCTATATCCCAGTTGTTCCATCAGCAACTACAAAGAATTCTATGATGATGATTGATGCCAACAATGGTGGTGACAGTTTATGTTAGAATTTAACAGACACTACTTTATTGAATGGTGGTGCATCAGATGAACTGGAGAAGCTTGATATACTTGCATGTCGAAAAACATTTATCATTTAATGTCTCAACTGACCAAGAGTAACATGCTTACTTGTGCCGGAATGAGGAATGGAAGTAGTGCTGTGTCAAGGAAACAATGGCACATAACCAAGCCCCGTACTTTCTGGAAACCCCATCATTATGTTTAGATTTTGTAAAGCTTGACCAGAAGCGCCTTTTACAAGATTATCAATCTGCAGCAGATTTTAAAGAGATTAACCAACAGGCATACATATAGAAGAGGTAAATAACAGAAAGAAAAATGTGATACATACAACTGATATAATTATTGCTCTGCCAGGTATTCGATCAGGAAACACATTCATGCAGCAAAAATTAGAACCCTGAACATCATGAGTGCGGGGTACAACTCCTTTCTCCAATAACTTAACAAATTCTTCATCCTGTAACAAAACAAAAACAAGTAGCTTATGCTTAAAACAGAAACGTGAAACAGTGTGTGCTTCCACAAATATCAAAGCAAGAGACTTGATTCCATGACTGTCAATACTATTCTATTGCAATCTAAGTTTTATTACTTTATCCATGAAGTAGGACAAGAAATACCTCATAAGAAACCTTCAATTGTTGGTACAAATCCTCAGCAGCAACCCCTGCGGCCATTTCCACATAAATAGTAGATTGCATCCCACGGCTCTAAGGAATGAAAGGAATAGAGAATGAAGCATTCTTTTATAGGCAAAACAAAGAGAGAGAGATTTCGTATTATCAAAGGTTTAGGGCAGTTACCATTGGGATCAAGTGTGGGGTGAAACTAACAGTAACTTTTGAACCTGCTGCATCAGATAGTCCCTGTTCAATCTCCGGAACTGCGATTCAAAACCAGAACCTATATTATTGCCTCAGTTTATAACTGAACAAGATCATGCATTTAACAAGAAATGCCAATCATACATCGCAAAAATAATTATATGCTATCAGAAATAATCGATAAAGAGAAGCGCACATAAAGCACATGAAACCATATAGTTATGAATTTGCTTTTTCCAAAAAAAAAAAAAAATTACATTCAAGATTAATAAGTGCACATATCAGTTAATTTCAATGACTGAGATTCACCATGACGGTGCCTCGTAACACCATAAGACATCATTCCTTCTGTTAATTCAGTATACAGATTTGCCACCTTGGCACCACGTCCTGCACAATGAACTAGCCATCATAAGCTACAGAAGAAATTGAAGCAAAAGCAGTAACTGGAGCAAACTGCTAATAATGTCTATCAAGAATTCATCCCAAACCTGCTCCACTAACACCAGACTTCGCATCGATAATGATACATGTATTTGCAATGAGATTAGACTGCAATATTTAGGAAATCATCAGGCACAGTTATGTAATTGATTGAAAAACACACATCACTAGCACTAGAAGATTTGGGATAAAACAATAGCTGCTATATACTGATATACAACAAATGTAACCTAAATGAGAAAAGTAAAGGAGTGAAATCCAATCGTCATATACAAGTATCTGTCACATTCTTGTTGTCAAAGCTTGGTAAAATAAGCCTGATTGAGAAACTCTACTATCATAAAATCAAAGGAGTGTTGGTTCAGTCCGCATCTCAAAACTAATAAATGAAGCTGTAAAAGAAAATATCACTTAAAGCATAAGCTGGATGTCAGCCAGATCAACTTTTTTATTAGAACAAAATTTTTACAGTCAATACACAAACAAATACTTGTGTAGTCATTAACTGCATAAAAATTTTCACGTAATATTTGAATTATTACCAAGTATGTAACTTTTTACGCATGTTATCTCTAATGTGTGGTTTTTCTGGCAGATCTAAAATTTATATTTTCCTGCAATCCAAAGGAATACATATCCTATTTTTGAAATGTATTCAGTGATACTTTTATGCTATAGGAGTATTTGTTTAAGAAAATTAAATTTTCATCAAAAGTACTACCCTTTCACACCGCCAAAGAGGTGACTAATAATGTAAAGAAACAATAATTCAGACATAGTAACAACTGCAAACCTTTAGTAAAGGGACAAGAGGGAGTTGAATTGATGTTGGATAACAACCAGGATTAGCAACTAAACGCGCATATTTGATTTCCTTCCTGAGAATCTCTGTCAAACCATATACAGCTTCTTCCTGAACCCAGATAAAGAGAACTAAATACAATAAACAAACACAATGCATTCAGATAAAGAGAATAAATGCACATGAAAAAAGAATGAAGATGATAAAACACTGGCTCTCTGAACACAGGGTAAAAAAATTGAATTCAAGGCTAAGAAAACCAATATATACAGTTGAAATTCAAAGCCTAATATATAAATTTAATGGTCTACAAATTTTGAATTGGGTTTTAGAATTTGTACTTCCAAAAGTATTTACATTCTGTGGATTGTACTACAGTATCCCTCCTCAAGTGATTAGCAAAACAAAATATGCTAGCTTACCTGCAAATCTGGTGCTCTATGTGGCTGGCCATACCATTCCTCATACTCAGAAATATCTCGTAGGCGAAAGTCCTAGAAAATTGTCAGGCAATACTTGATATGAGAGAAAATGGCAAAAAATGCTGAATTTTCATATTATTGTGTGATGCCTTATACAAATAGGACTACCAATTAATGCAAAATGGTCAACTATTTGAAACCATACCGCAGAAAGATCGACTATCTTTAACCTTTTGGGAAGGCCTTTGATGATTTCCTGCAGAGCAAGGAATTGATCAATGATGGGGATAAAGTGACTGAAAAATAAATTCTATATCAAGCAAATAAACTTCAATAACCCTTGAAAACATTGTTAAAATGCGCAAAAATATAAAATGTGAAAAAGAATAAACCTGTGTTGTTCCATGAGGCAAACAACAGAATACAGCATCAACATCAGAAAAATTTGCATCACTAGTGGAAACTAAAACTGGTAGATCCTGCAAATATGAAGGAAATCAAGTATCAATCGGGTAAGAAATGAAGCAAGTAAATAACTGAATTAATTTTTCTTAATGATGTTTAAATTGCTCAGTTGTGCTAGAAACATGATACAGTGGAACTTAAAGCCATTTAAAATAACCGGTAAGAAAGTGTTATTTCTAACTCACGCAGAAAACAGTATTTTGCCCTTTATTGGAGTTCCACAGAGTGAAGTATTTTACCTTTCTTGAAATGAAATGAGGAAACACTGACCCAATTGTTTTGCCAGCATTTTTGTCCGCTGTCATTAGACTAATCTCAAAGAATGGATGGTTTGCAAGGAGACGTATAATCTGCCAAAAAAGGTAATTCAATTTTCATTCATACATTCATTCACTAAATAAAAAATAAAAAATAACTTGCCTAGTGCAGTATTAGAAGGTTTCAAATTGATTGTTTCAGTGCATGATTTTTTTTTTTTTTTAAAAAAAAAGCCTTTCCTAGCTGAACTAGCGTCATCCATCCCTTGCTTTGTCATCCTAGTTTATAACTGAATAATAGAGAAAGAATAAGAAAGAAATATTTTTATCATTACTAAAACATTACAAACTCCTTTTTCTTCCATTCATTTGAAAAACTACCTTATCATTACAGAAATCTTATTTCCTCAAGTTATTTCAAAGAACTAGGTGGGAAAACGAAAAAATCGAACCTCTGCGCCAGTGTAGCCACTGGCACCAAGAAGAGCTACACGAACTTCCTTTTCCTGCTTGGAATTTCTAATCTGCAAGCTTTTGATTGAGAATGGCGTTGACCTTCCAACATATCCCACCCTATGCTCGTTTCGTTTTCTCAAAGTTGAAAATTTCACTTGACCCTGAAATTCATAAGTGAAGTCCTAAGCATCACTTCAAAAATTGAACTAAAAACAATAAAAGAAAAGAGCAGAATTGAAACACTGACCTTGCACAAGTACCCACTTGAATTGAAAACCGAAGTGCTCATTTTCTCTCTCAAATTCAACAAATAAGAAACAGAGAGAGCTGGGTTCTACGGTGCAAGCAATGACAAGTATTGATTGATGTATTATATAAGCGAAATCAGGGTGGAATTGAAGCTTAGAAGAATTAGATGCGTTGGCGTTGGTAATGTGGAAATTAGAAAGAGAATAAAGAAATGTTTTATATTGACTGTAAAAAAGGTGACATTTTTTATGCATAATTTTATCATCTGAGATGCTAATATGCCAAAAACCCTGTATTTGAGTGCGAAAGGTGCGGTCGGATTCATAGGACTACTAGAAAAGGGCATCCTCAGAAAACCTCGTTGCTTGCTGCTTCTCAAATAATTGTCTTTTCATATTCCTTCCCCACCAAATATTTATAGTACCACACATTTGCATTCTCTATTGTAACAGAACATTTATATACATATAACAAAATAATTTTTGATCAACTATTAATACTTTTTTAATATTAGTATAAAATTTATGTCCCATTTATAATCAATATTAAAAAAAATTGTCATATAAGTTGTTAATTTCTACCCGTCACCGTTTTCGGCAAAAAATACAATAATTTTTCTAAAGAATGAGCACACAATTAAATGAAAAAAAAAAGATATAATCATAATTTTTTTTTTTTTGTATTAATGCTTGTATAGTTTCAATATGCAATCCAAACATATCTTAATAATTGATATTGGTATTTTTAAGTAGGGTAATAATCATCTTATTTGTTTTGACAGTAATATTCTTCCAAATCCAATTGCACTAAACAAGATCATATGTTGAGAAGTTAAAGTAAAATTTGAAGATAAAAAATAAAGAGTGGAACTGCCAAAGGCAACAAGAAGATATATTTTCATTTAACTTAAATATATGGTTATTTACATAGAAATAATACAAAGTAAAAAAAAAAAAATTGATTCTATACAACATGAGAAAAAAAAATTGATACACAGCATAAAACACAACAAAATGAACAATATGTCCAATCCTTCTTTGTATTTAGTATGAGTTGAATTGCTTGCAGAAAGCTAACTATTCATCACCATCGAAGGCAGTGAATATGAGTGCTATCTGTCTAAAGCAGAAAGAAAAGAAGTTTGGCCCCTTTTTGGTGTTTGACAGTTTTCATCTATCCTTGAGTAGTTTACTGATGATGTTTGAGGCATTATCTCGGACAACCGAATTTTTTCTTTGTTAATTCTATTCTGTAAAACAGTTATATTCTGTTAATACAACTCACAGCAGAAGAACAAGGCGAAATTGAAAAAAGCATCATTAGTAAGACAGATGTGTTTTTTACCTTCAATGACAAATCTTGGCATTCTCTTTCGAGCGAAGCAAGTTTAGTTTTCATCTGCTCGAGTGCCTCTTCAGCCACATCTTGGTTTATATTGGATGCAGGTTTTGTTATTCCAGCTGCCTGCAAGTTTAAATGACATTACAATATTTTCCCTTTTTTTCTTTTCTTTTGTTTTAATGGAAAAACAAAAATTGTGGTTTTTATGCACATACCTTCAGAACACTGGTGCACAAGCCAATTAACTTCTGTGCTATTTGTACCCTGTCATCCTCAGTTTCCTATAATAACATTTTTATCTTTTAGGTTAGCCATCAACTTTTATCTATTATATCAAAAGTCAAAACAGGAACAGTTTTCACTACTTGAGCTGCTGACCTTCAGTTTGTTCAACAACTGTTGTTCCTTGTCAAAATCAATACAAGGACTTCGACCAATGGAACCACGATAGTGTGCAAGCTCTTCCTTAACTCGTGAAAGGATCATCTCTGTACGGTGCAGCTTAGCACTAAGGTCTTCGTTCTGAATTTTAAGAAAATTGTTCTCCTCCTATTGTATCGTATCATAAGAGATCAACCATGAGTTATTTTTGGAAGAAACCGACTGAGTTGACAAATTTCAGTTTAATCTAGTTCAGAAATTTGATCAATTCTTACCTTGACTTTTGCATGGTGATGAATGCGTTGATGGAGGTTTTGCTGGCCAGACAGTTTTTTCACTTCACCTTCAAGTTCCATCAGCCTCCTCTTGTTATTTACATTATCCATCTAGATGGATAAAAGAAAGTGAATTAAATTAGATACAGCATTTTTAAAAGGAGCAATAGCATCAAAGGTCTACTTTAGAAAGAGGAATAATTCAATTGAATGTGCTGAAAACAATATTGAAAGTTAGGATTATAAATTTTACCTTCAACATTTCATTTTCTGCTTTTAATAGTTGATCTCGTTGACGAAGCTTTTCCAATGCTATTTGTGCAGCGACCATCTCAGCCTGTTTTCGATCAATTTCCTCTAGCCATCTAGGGAAGAAAATATGAAAGTCCATAAAAAAGCTTCAGATTTTCGTTGAGATGATAATGAGTAAAGTCACTATATTTCTGAAGGAAGACATGCTCACCCACGCCTCTCCTCAATAAATTCATTGAGCTGCTGTTTGAGTTTAACAATCTCTTGCTTCTCCTGCATAAACACAAAGTACAATTAAGTTATGGTTATATCTTGATTACCCCTATCAATCACCATTTTTAAAAGAAAATACCTTAGATTGAGGTTCTTCGCCATTAAGTTGGGCTTTCTCGGCTATCTTCTGAAGTTGCTTGTTATCCAGCAGTGTCTGCCATTAACGGAAGGAACGATATATAAATACGTTTAGAACCTTTTCTTTCATTTATTATTTTCATGTTACTTTATTTAAATATTCAGGTGTTAGGACATTATGCCAAGTTTCAGAGTACATAGCCTTAATTATACAGAAACAAGAATACTCATAACCAAACAAATATACTGCGTAAATTTACCACATAGTTTGTCATATCCAATTTCACTCCCAATAAATCTCGAATAACGTCGTGGGTCATGCTCTCTGCAGCAGCCAATCTCGCATTTAATGCAAATACCTGAGAAAAGACTCGCCCATGTAAGAAGACATCAAAATGATGTCAAATTTGTATATGGTTGGGGAAGTAACCTCTTTCTGTCGACTTGCTGCCAGGGATTCTAACTCTTCAATACGCAACCTAGCAGCTGTAAGCTCCTCATCCTTTTCAGATTTCATTTGTTGAGCCAAACCCAAACCAATGCATTTGAAAGGGGAACCAGAACCTCTAGGCCTCGATGCATTTTTCTCTAACTTGATTGATGAAGAATTTACATTGTGAAAGAAATGACCTTCAGGTTTTACTTGCTCAGCCATGGTTTCCAAAGCCTTAAACTGTTCCAAAATTTATTATTAATTCACAAGCTCCAATAAATTTGAGAAAGAAAGCTATATAAACTCTTGGCATACCTTCTGCTTATACTCACTAGCCTGGGCTTCTGCATGCAAATTTAACTCAGAGATATGTGCTTTGCATTTCGTGATCTGTTGCATGTTACCAAAAGCATAAACTTCAACTACGGAAATCTCACTATAACGCAACGAGGGATCAGAACTTGAGAAATAATCACATGCATGGATCAAACTGGAACAAAATTTCGTTTAACAAAGAACTTTACCTCTGCAACTTTCTCAGCAATATCCCTCTCAAGAATCTGTATGTGCCTCAAGGCATCTTCAAGGCTCTTCTCCTTCTCATCCAAATATCTGTACACAAAACAAATCATATATATTGGTTACATGAGGAAATAATTCAGCATTTAAGCAAGCACACTTCTACTGAAGAGAAGAAATCTAGACAAGTGACCTAAACCTTTTCATGTCGCTATCAGAACATTTAACATTCTGCATTTGATGATTTATAGCATGTAGCTCCACCTCTAGTTCCTCTCTTTGCAATCTTTGACGTTCAGTTTCTCCTTTAAGAATGTCAACCTAGCAAGAGGTGGAGCATAAGAATAGTGCTTAAAAGAAATTATTCACCTAATTTGATCAAAGTTCAAAATATTATACACACCACCTTATCAGAGTTCATAAATCTCACCTTATTTTCCAGTACATTTACTGTGCACTCTAGCTCTTCTACAGACCGTTCTAGCAGCTTCACCTCTGCTTCCTTTTCTTCAGCATAGATCTGTCTAGATTCAGCTATCTGGCATTGAAATTAGCAGAAAAGAATTAGAATACATGAATAGAACCGAGGATTCCATCTGAAGATAATTGAGGAGTGCTTTTTATATTGAGGCCCAATCTACATGGAGTTTAAGCTTTTGGCTCATGGAATAGGCTAAATGCATTCAAGTTTTTCTGGTGGCAAGTGGTGTCATAATGTTCATGCAAAATAAGAATTTACCTGTTGGGCCTCCAAAGCAATTGCTTCATTTTCTTCAACCAAAGTCTCTGTCTTTTGAAGCTTTTCTTTCATAACATGCGTCTCCATTTGAAGCTGATCTCGCTCGTTAGTAAGCTCATCCAAGTTGTTTCTTAAATATTCAATAGTATTATTCATTTGGCCAAGAGTGCTGCCCATTTGTGAAAGTTCTGCCTCCAAGCCCTCAATCAATTTCTTTCTCTCTAACAACTCCTCTTGCAGAGAACTTTTTGCAGCTAAAGTTTCTTCAATTTGATCTCTCAGCTCCATATTTTCACAAGTATACAATTTCAGAGTCTCAGTTTCCTTTGCAAGATTCAACTCAAGGGAAGAGATGATACCTATCTTCTCCTGCAACTGAGCTTCAAGCTTCTGACTGTGAGCAACAGCCTTAGCAAGGTCACTTGACTTCACAAAAAGCTCATCTTCCAAAGCCTCAATGGATGCCATCATTTCCTCCATGTTATCCTTTTGATCCATAGAATTAGATGCAGATTCTTGTAACAAGCTTAGATCAAACAACAGGCCTTTTAGAATGTCATCTTTCCTTAATAACTCAGTGTGGAGATTATTGTTGTCAGATACCAGCTCTTTCACATGGCACTCCAAATCTTCAATTTCTTTTGAAAATTGTGATGTTCCCTCTATAGCTTCACATATCTCAGGGAAAATTTTTTCCGTCACCATTTTTCTTTCTCTATCCAGCAAACTAAATAAATGATCCACACACCCTAGCAAATCAACACTCTTCATATTGTTGAGGCCTGACTTCGATATAGCTTCAAGCATAACTTCTTTGTGAGAATTATGTTCATTTTTCAAAACAAAATTCTCATCCTTCAACACGTTCACTTTATTGACTAAATTTTGCAAATCCTGGTCTTTTGAGCTTAAATCTGCCATGACAACAGATTTGCACAGCAACAGTTCATTCACTTCATTATTTTTCATCTCCAAGTCAGCCTCTAGACTAGCTAGAAGATCCTCCAAGGACAATATTCTGTCCTGCATCCTGTGATGTTCCATGTCAGCAATGTTTTTCTGGCTTGACAATAATACAATTTCAGAATTCTTCTTTTCCAGATCTTGGAGAACCAAGCTATTCTCCGTCTTTAACCTACAGATCTCACCTTTAAGTGTCTCATTTTCCTCTTGCAAGAAGCCACTCATTCTGCTAAGTTCTACATCTTTCTTGTCCAGCTCACTTTGATGCACGCTTGACAAATTTTCCAACAGACAGATGTCCTTCTGCAATTTCTGGTTTTGTTGATCAAGAACAGAGATGTGGCTGGAAGAGCTATTCAAAGCTATTTCTTTGGTCTTCAAATCATGTAGCAATTTCTCTTGTTCATCTTCAAGTGCTGTAATATGAGTTAACAGTTTTGCTTTGCTTTCCATGACTTCATCTAGTTTAACTTTTAACTCATCATTTGAACAGGCAACATCCTTGAGCAATTGAATTTCTCCTTCAAGGCTTCGGTTCACTTCATTCATTTGGGTAATTCTTAAATGGCCTTGGCTCAACCTTAACCACAGATCCTGAACCTCCACTTTAGCATCCTCAACTTCTTTACTTAGAAGCTTAACTTCTGCATCCTTGGCCACTAATACTTGTTCCTTCAACTCCCCATCTATCATTAAAAGAATCATTTCTTCATTCAAAGTCTCAAGCACAAAACCAAGACTGCTGTTCCCTCTCTCAGCTTCAACCTTCCGGATAGACATCTCTTCTAGCTGTGACGCTAAGACAAGTAGCTCAATGTCTTTTGAGAGCAATTCTGTCATGAAAAGGTCAGCCTGAGAGTTCAGAAATTCCTCTTTCTCTTTCAGCATTTTCTCTCGATCAACGAGGGACTCCGCAATGTTGCTGTTATTGACGTCTAGGTCCTTCATTAGATTACAAAGCTGGGATCCCATATTGTTGGACCTCAGTAACATCAATTCCTCTTGCAACTGTAAGTCAAAGATCTTTTTCTCAAAAGCAGTTAATTTTGTGCTAAGATCTCCAGTTTCCTCTTCTTTCCTCAAGACCCGATCAAAACTTTTTTTGATATCACCCAGTAATTTTCCCTTCAGTTTTTGACACATTTGGAGCTCTTTACTGGATTTTGAATTGTGCTCTCTTAGATCAGCTATAATTGCATTTGACTCGCACAACCCATTTTGCAGCAATCCATTTTCTGCATTTAGTCCTGTTGCTGTTTCCAACAAAATGCCCATATGACAGAGATGTAGCACTGATACAGCACAATCCTTCAAAATTATTTCCGACCAGACGTCTTCAAGCCATGTCCGCACCAACTTCCTTGAGTCTAAGACTACAGCCTTGATAGAATGAAAATCACACACCAGATGCTTGAAATTTTCCGTGAAAGTGGTTTGGACCTGTGCAATAATTCCCTCCAGCTCCAAAACCAGATCAGTTGTTTCCACCAAGTTTGAATGAAACTGCTTTTCAAGGTCTTCAACTTGTTCATCCTTCAGAGAATTAATGGATTGCAAACTTCTAACCTCATCAATCAGTATATCCCTCTCGTTAGTTAGGTTTCTTTCTAGTTGTCTCAGCCTTTCCATATCTAGTTTCAATGTTTCATTAGCTATTACCAGCCCATTGATCATAATATCAGCTTCTTTCATGGTAACATTGGCCTCTTCAAATTTAGCAAAAATACAAGAAGCCTCTGCTGCCTTTTGGGTTGCGACAATCTTGGCATCACCAACTTCTATCTCAAGTAACTGCAGAAGAATTGTAAAGAAGAACTGATAAACAGTTTGAGGGTGCAAAATACCTAAATGCCAGATAATAAATCTTAAACATATCTCATAAGGAAAACTGAATAGTAATTGCTCATAACCTGCCAACAGTTTATTATCAATCAAAACATTTCAAAGTTAGAGCTACTTATTCGGGTAGAGAGCACAGGAATATAAAAAGATACAAGGATCTACAAAAGTACATGAAGTGTTTGTCTTGAGGAAACCTAAATTATCAAAATAGTTGCACAAAAAAAAATGAGAACGCAGATTTTGAAAATTTAAAAGTTACCTCTTTTGTACGACAATAATGAATTCCAGCTTCCTGGACAGTTTGTTCAAGCGATTGTAGTTTGTGGTTGACATAATCTATTTTTAGTTCAAACTGCTTTTCAAAAGCATCCATAGTTGCATGAACTGCAACTAATTTGTTTGAGAAGCATTTTAAGCTCTCCTGATTTTGTTTTTCAGAGATCAACATTTCTTCTTTCTCACGACATAATTTAGACATTTCCACTTGAACTGCTTGCAAGCTTTTGAGGGCAGATTCAATTTCCTTTCTGAGAAGAATAATGGTAACATCTCGATCACGCACATCCTTGGAAGTCCTTTTGGATACTTCATTTTTACCCTCACAGGATTCTATGTCAATAGAACGCTGAGGGATACAAGCACTCAAGTCCTCTCTAGCATCTGTCTGCAGCAATTTCCAGATACAGCAGTTAAATCAAACTCATTTCAGAGACAACATTGAGACAAAAATTAAGCAAAAGTCGAAGATAGGATAGAGCCTTTGATTCATGTTCAAATCTCAATTATTCCCTGGTAATTGAATATTCATGATATGGCTCCCCTTATTTATTAGATTTCATTGGTCAAATCTAATTTCTATATGGAGTAGCACGTTGTTGTAAAAAATAAATATTTGTATTTATTTTTGCATGTAATATCTTAATTTTAAAACTGAAATGTACATATTAGAAATGAAGGGAATTGGAAATGGTATAATAAGATCAGACAATAAGGTTTAGATAACATGAACAAATTTAGCTGTTAAAGTACCTTAATGCTTAAATTGTTAAAATATATTTATATCGTTAAAATAATAAATTGAGTGTGCTCCAAAAAGGAAGACTAGATTTTATTTATCAAAAAATAATATGTAGTGTTCGTTTCAACACTAGGGAAACTGAATCAAAGGGAACTTTGGCAACGTTATTATTATCACAAGGAAACAGCCATATTTCTCAGAAATTTTAGCTAAAGAAGTTTTCTGTAAATAGTTTAAAATAGGAAAACCAGTGATGCTGGTACAAATTCGATTCAACATATTTATTGAAACGACCAGTTTGTAGTTTTTGCATAAAAACAATGTAAATCGAGAGCATTATCTTACCCGTACATGAGGCTCGCCATCCTCCTTGGTCTCGTTCAATTCAGGAACACTGTCATGCTTCAATGAGATGCTCATGCATGACCTGAGCGAGGACACACCAGTTTGCAGCTCAGATAGTTTTTCTCTTGCAGCTAAAATACCACCCTCTTCTAAATCTTCAAGTTTCTTTTCCATGCCATCAGCACGTTTCTCCTCTTCCAAGAGTCTGCATTGAAGTTCAACACATGTTTGCTTCAACACTGCTAGTTCTCTTCCCAAAGACTGAATCTTTTCTTCTGCCTCTTCAATCGTAGCAGCCTGATCTTCTAAAAGGGTATCTTTCCTCTGATTACTCTCTGTTGACTCACTAAGTTGGGCATCCTTATGCTTTAATACATCAAGATTATTAAGATTCACTTCTGAAAGCCTGTTCACTATCACAAAAGCAGCTGTAGCACAAACTGATGATTTACTAGCTTGAAGTTCAGCCACTTTGAGCTTCTCTTCCAGCTCGGTTATTGTGGATGTTTTCTCTTTCAAACAGGACTTCAGGAAGACAATTACTTTCTCCTTTTCACTGCATTCTTGCTGTTGTGCTTCATTGATAGCTAATGCTGCTCCCTTCAAGGACTTAAGCATACACTCCATATCACTTCTTTTATTGTCTGCATCCTCTAAGCATTTGCCAAGCTGTTCAATCAACAACTCCTTTTCAGAAATAATTCTAATTAACCGGCCAACTTGTTCAAAGATCCAGATTCGTTTCTGTGGAAAGGAACTGGAGATAAGGTTAAGCTGATCAGAAGCATCTGTAAGTGCTTCTTGACCATCTGCAAGAACTTCCATAATCTCACCAGCCAACAATTGCCATTCTTCAGATGACTTTCTGAGCTCCTCCTGCTTACAATCTAGCTTTCCATGTAACAGTTTGTTATCTACAGTTAACAATTGTAACTTCCCTTGCAGCTCCTTCAACTCAGATTCCAGAAGCATTGTATTCTCTTTAGTCTCCTTTTCTTTCAGATGGCAATCATGAACTTGCTGTTGAAGAGAGGATAGTTCTTCTTGCATACAGACAATAACCTCAGCAGATTCAGCTTCTGCCTGCCTACGGATTTCATCCCTTTGTTCTTCATTAGTCACCTGAAATGCATGATCATTCTGGTACCATGAGTTCAATCTCTTGGCTTTCTCGAGAGAATATTGCATTCTCTTCAATTTTTTCTGTAACATGGAGTCCTCATCTTCTGAATGCTTAGATGGGCAATCTCTCAACTCATTTCTAGAAAGTTCGTCCTTCAAAGCCATTATTTCAAGCTCCTTTTCATGTAAAAGCTCCATGCAATGGTTGTTGCTTTTCCTCAGGTCTTCTGCCTCATTAATTGCTAGTATTTGCTCGGACTCAAGGGCTTCAACAACTGATTTTGCCTCTTTCAGTTCAAGAGTTACATCTCCGAATTCCTTGCTTAAGAACATAAGTTCTTGTTTTGCTTGCTCAAGTTCTCTGCTCAAGCATGCTGCCCTTTCCTTTGCTTCAACATGAGATGATTTCTCTTCTTTGAGAATAATCTTCATTATATCCAATTCTAGCTGCAAATCCAAGATTTCTTCAGCATATGAAGCACCATGAATGCTCTCAACATCATTTTGATTTTCCTCACACAAGCTAAGTTCAGAAGTTTGCAATGAATCCTGAAAATCATGAACAGGAATTAACATATGCCTGAAATACAATAAATAGTTAAAATAAAAAAGTATAAACACCTGACATACGTATATCACACAACATAACATGCATCTCATGTATATATGCGGCATAAAAAGTGTGCATCTTTCTGAAACCAACTAAATATGCCAAAACACAAAAGTACCTTAAGAGTTCTGATGTTGCCATCTTCATCTTGGGTGGTAGATTTGAGGTCCTCTAACATAAAACGCAGACCATTTACTTCTCTGCATAGTGTGATGGAATCAAAAGCACATCAATATAACTTTATAGAGGAAATGAAGGGATTTTCCGCAGAAAATACAAAGAAAAAGTTCATCTAAAAAATGGGATGCTGAATAAAGACAGGCCAAGTTCCTCACCTAGTTAGTTTCTGATTCTCGTCTAAGCAAGCATTCAAGTTCCGTCTGCACTCCTCTAACTCGTTGAGAGTGTCCTTTAACTGAAAAAAAAAAGGAAATGGGAGTGTTGCATTAATAAAGTTTAAGGAGAAAGAAAGGTTTAAAAATGTTTTGTTAAGAAAGCAACAAGTCACCTCCAACTGGAGAGAATTATCTTCATTAATAATGTGCCCGATTTCCTGAGTCAATGAAAGTGAATTCCAAACTATTGAGAAACACTATATACCAGCTAGCTATTACATCAAACTTATAGCAATCTATCAGAATGCACACAAGGAAGAAACAAAGTATAAACCTGGGCTTGACCATTGATATTTGGAGGGTTATACGGTAACAATTTCCCATCAAGATGATGAAGCAGCTGCAAAATAAGGTTTTTCAGTCAGTGCCACTGCAAAATCAAATAGAAAAATAAGGTTTTGCATCTAGTTCCATGAATACCTGTTCCGTAAGTCCAGATACTTCATCCAACAGTATTTCTCTCTCCCCTTCTTCATAGAATTCTTGAAATCTATTAGTGACACCATGAATTTAGTAATCAATTGAACATCTTGGCCCATATCCTATTGGAAAAACAAGGAGTAGAAAATTTACCTTCTGATTTGCTCCAGAAGCCTTATGTTCTCCAAGGCAAAGCGAGTTACTTCTGGATTTTTATCGACTTTAGCTTGAAGCAACTGAATCTCTTCGCAGAGGGCTCTGTTCTCTTCAAGCAAATAAGTATCTTGTTGCAATGAACCACCAAGAAGTGACTCTGTTCTTTGAATTTTGTCTTCTCGAAATCTAAGCATCATTTTTGTGCTTCTGGTCTCCTCCTCCTTTTGACGAACCTGAAAATGAGGGGAACTCAGTTTACAATTTATTAAAGGCAAACGAAGGGAGAAAAAGCTCAGCCATATCAATAAAAATAGTACATACCAAACGGTTCAAATGCTCAATTTCAGCTTCAAGTTTTTTTATGCATGTCTCTGCCATCTGCTCTCTTCTCAAAGCACCAGCAAGTGTCATTTCCAAAGACTTCAGCTGTTTGAACATAGGATTTTATTGATATGCAATATTTGCTGATAAAATTAATATGGATCAAAACCAGGTGAAGCACCAATTGCACTTGGTAGGTTGGGAAACATCTTAATTAGTAAACCTTAAACTAGATCTTGTTTAACTCTGAGTGCCAAATGAGTAAATAAATGTCAGTATCATCATGTCAGAGAACCATTTGTAATTATAGAAATGTATGCATCTTTCTCTCATTTATCAAATAGCTATAGAGAACTAGCTCCTAGTATACCTGCTTAGTAGACAATCTGATAATGCCTTTTGATTCAGATCCAGCCAAGCTATCAACCTGTTGTTGATCAGCTTCACATGTGTTCTCAATGCAAGCAATATCTTGTGCGTGATTTCCATAGTTGATGGTTGAACCAAATGACAAAGATCTAGAGACATTTTGACGTTTTAGGAGAGAGAGCTCCTCCTACTCAACAATACAGTAATTTTAGTACAAATTCTTGACAAAAAACGTATAATTGGAAACATATTAACGTTCATGCCTCACCTTTAGAAGCCTTATTTGATGCTGCAGTGCTATCACATCTCCAGTGGAATCTTCATTAACCACAGCCTATATATCATTGTGAATTTTAAATAATCAATGACTTGGAGAAAGTCAACCATACATTGATGCAGAGAAAAACTTACATTATTCTGGATAAGTTTTGCTCGCTGAGCAAACTTTAAAGTGTTTAATGTTTCAGCTGCACAGCTGCAAAGGGCTGAAGTTAGAGCAATAGAAAACCAAATTATAACTTCATGAGCAACTAGAAAACTGAAACAATAGGCAAAGTATTGAAAAGGTGACCAACCATATGGATGGGCTGACATTAGCAATGATCATTGTTTTTGAATTTCCACCTAGGGAGTCCTGTATCACGTTAAGTACAATATATGTCATATAATGAATGAGAAACACAATACTGAGAAAGGCAAGGGAAACAAGATTAGAATTAACCTGAAGAAGAAAGGTCAACCTAGAATCCCTATAAGGAACATGTTTTGGCCTCCCATTTGCCAAATCTACTAGAATCATAATCACATGACTGCAAATAACAGTTTGCATTCATTAGTTCACCAGAAAAATCATTAAAACAAGATAATGAGAATAAAATACTGAGAGGTCTAATGTCCAAACTAAATGAGGAAATGTTTCAGTACCCTAATGTGGACAATGATTTGTTAATGTTTGCAGCTTCCTTTAAGCGCTCTCCTTCAGCACCAGAACTTTTCTGTCTGTAGTTGATAAATTAACTTGGTCTTCAAATAGAATAAAACAAATGTATGTATATATTCAACAAATGCGGAAAGAAACAAACTTACCTTTCTGAACCTGCAAGATCAACCAGGTTTAATCTTGCAAAACGCAAATTGGTTGCGGAATCCTTTTCCCACCTGCTCTCAATTACACATGTAAAGACGCTATGTGATCGACTGCTCTCTCTATTCATATTTGTTGCAGCAACTCTCCTGTTTAGGGAACCCTACATGCAACAGAGTTTGGTTACCAAAATGCATCTGTGAATGTCAATGGTCGAGAAACATGGAGAGAGAAAAAGAAAATGCAAGTAGAGATTGATAACCTGAGTCAATAGCTTTAAAATGTCGCTCACAGTCCGAACTTCAAATTCTGACAAATTTTCTACATAGACACCCTTCTTGACATCCTCCCTCAGCTAAAAATGAAAAAACAAATACAGTGGCAATGAAATTGAATGTAAACATGATGCAGCCAAGTCACTAGATATCAAAACTCACAAGCAAATTGGTAGATGACGGATCAAGGAGATCAGTAATCTGTTCATTGTAAATCTCTAAGAAAGAGCACTTGCAATTATATTGTAGCCTTTCATCCCTTCTACTTTCTTCTTCCTGAATAAAGATTAAGGAAGTCATGAATGCAACAACAGAGATTATATTATTTTTCTTAGATTTACATCTAAGAACTTTGACCATTGCAAATGTAATTATGTAACTAAGAATGTAATAAAAATTAGCTGCTACTTGTACTTGTCTAATTTGAATTGGTAAAATCATCAAAGATTGAACTACATACAGCCTGAATCCTTGCAAACAAGAATTCAAATATCCTTGGTGTCATTCCACGTTGTAGGCTGGGCTTCACTTCTAAATCATCAATTTCACCAAGCATTGTGTATGTCTTCCCACTACCCGTCTGCATGACCAAACTTTTTTTTTGTTAAATTATGTCAATATTATATTTGTATGGGCATTTTGTGAAAGAATTGTCTTACTCCTTTAATTGCATGAATACTATCTGTGAACACATCGTATGCTAGAGAAAACAGCAATGTGCAGCTTCTCTACTTATGATTCATGAGTTTTGCTAGCAGAAAACTAATGGGTTGATGCTTCTTGCTTAATTAATCACTTACTACGAGTGTTGGAAGCCAAAAAGGGGAAACCACTAAAGTAAAAACTCTATTTCAAATTTTTGGTAGGCCAAGCAAACAAACAAAGAGAATTTCTACTCTTTTCATATATCATATAGAACAAAAACACGACAGTGAAAAATCTTAGCCCTCTCATCTTGCATCAAATTAATACTTAAATAGATATCTTTATGTGACCTATTACAGAAATAGGAATGGTCTTTCTCTCTCTCTCTCTCTCTCTCACACACACAAGCAAAAAGAGATGAAGAATTATGAGGTATCTTCTACTTGGAGCACATTCGCAGCAACAGAAAGCATTACATTACTTGAATCTAACTCATATAACATAATTTTTTGTAAAGTAGAAAGATAATAGTTCAAAAATAAAGAAGGAATAGCACACAAGCTACCATCTGCTAAGTAATTTTGCATATTTGTGGCTCAAATTAGCTGCAATTGGTTCACATTTTTGGAATGCAAGAGGAAAAACCAATAAACTATACCAAAAGATAGCATCCTATGCTCAAGACTCAGGAGGTTACCTGACCGTAGGCAAACATGCAACTGTTGTAGCCAGACAAGCAATTCTCCACCATTGGGAGACCGGCCATCCTAAAAAGTGTTTCCTGCAAATGACAACCATGTATTATTGCTCAACTTATGAAACTGAGTTTAGGGTAAAGATTTAACTAATCACTACTTTTGAACCGGACCTGGTCTATTGTCTCACAGGCTACATGATCAAATGTGAAACGAGTTTCTGGATGCCCGATCCAAGTAATACTTTGAGCACTTTCTTGCTTCAAGCATCGGTTATAACCATGCAAGCTCTTTTCCATGCTATTGAGAGGACGGACACGAATAAGAACCTGATAAATTCATCAAGTTTCAACTTAACTTGTAAACGCAGAGCATCCAACCAAAATGAGCAAATAACACAAGTTATATTCAATCGTCCGGCATCAGCGTTCACCGGAGACCTCATAATCAGTAAAAGTAAACCACGATTCCTTCCAAAAAAAAATGCATTCAGTTTCACCTCGTTCTGAACGTTATTACTTATAGGACTAAAAACATTGTTCAAGATTCCATATTTGACACCTATTTTCAATTTCCAAAGCCTTTTTTTTTTTGGAAAGAATTATAATCCGTTCTGCATCCCTTCTTAATAATTAGAGAGATTGTAGCAAATATATGCAAAGAAACAACCGCCACACCAAACTATAAAAGGATAATACCTGTACATTGTGTTCCATCCAAAATGATGGATGCTCCTTGAGTTCGAAGTGAGGCACTTCAACAGTATTAACAACTGTACCACTTGAGCCACCAGATACTGGGACCCCTCTATACAAAGCAGTAAAATTCCCCGCACGTCCTCCAGTATTCCCATCAAACTTACATCTGTACCCTGAAGTCGGAGGCTTAGAAACACTCTTAGTCGGTGTACTTTGCGTGGAATTAGTTTCAGAATAACTTGAAACAGCTCTCCCCATTGTCCTAGAGGACCTTGGAGTCGTGTTTGGCAGACCTCCTCGACCCGGCTGCATTGAATAGCTATTGAAATCAGTTTTCACTTCATCACGCAATTCACTAGGAATAGAGGTAGGCTCATTCATTTGAGCCCACCCAAAACGGTGCTTTGCCGGAAATGCAACTCCTCCGTGTTTATCTGGCGTACGGTGAGATATGGAAGAGTCAGCATTTCTGGTCTTGGGCTTAGTTGGGGTTCTGCAAACTTTGCTTCTAGTTGTAGATCCTTCTTGATCAAATTTAGTATTAGAAGGGTGTGGAATTGGGGCTGGGTCTTGAATCGTGTTCAACGGAGGCCTAGATGAATCAGCGCTAGCTTGACTCGATAATGAATCTCTAGGATTAACAGGCACATTTTCGATTTCGTCATTATGCTTGCCTGAATTCCGGCGCAGGAATTTGAAATCCCTCAACATCCTGAAATAAGCAAAAATTTAAAACAAAATCAAAACTTAAAAGAAACATTTTCCGTAATTCATTACAGTTAAAATATAGAAATAAACAAAGATTAGTACCTGAACGTGGAATTGAAGAATAAAATTCTCAGATTTGGAGTCAGCGAAACTAGAGAAAAAGAGCTGATTCCAGCTGAGTTCTCTGAGAATTTGTAAAGAAAATAACAAAAATGAAAATTGGAAAGTTACTGGATGTTGATTTTAGTAAGCATCTCCCTCTCCCTCCCTCTCCCTCTCCCTCTCGCTTTGGATCTTGAGTTTGAGCTTACAACAACATCACTGTGTTTCTCTATTATTGCAGTGTTTGAAATTTGGGTTTAAACTTGATACGAAAAAAATGGGAATCTGAATGAACGGTTGAGATTGGAAATAGATTTGAAAATGGAGTGAGCGCGGTATTGGGATTTAAAATGAGACGAGGGCTTTTTTGTAAAGAGGTGTTTTAAGGGCTTTTATCATTTCTATGTTTTTTTTTCAAATTTCAACGGCTATTTGTAAAGGAATATGGATGCTTTTATTTCACTACCAACGTGGCATTCGAGTCATTTCAGTTTTGATGAGGTTTTAAGTCGGGTTGATATGGGCTGGGCTGGTTCGATCTTCTGCAAAACTCGTCCCCACCGGTCACATATATATTCAAATTTTATATAAAACTAGTCCAAAATTTGCATTTGGCATGCGGATTTATCAATTTTTTTTTATAATTAATTATAATATTTATCACTATAAATTATAGTTAATCACAATTTAATTGTATTTGTACAATTATATTAAATTGTTTTTTTTAATCACAAGGATAAAATTAACTAATTAAGATATTAGTATTAATCAAATGATTCTCACTGTATTTACTAATAATATTGGAGAAACACCAAATGAAATATTCATCAATAGGCCTAGGCCTCTATCAATACAAGCGATAGTAGCCAACAAATCTACCACCTTATTGACCTTCCGAACAACTTTTTGAAGCTTGACCTTGAAGATTTAATAACTCCTTGTATTTATGCACTTGACGCTTAAAATGATATAGATGGTTATGATCCATCTTCATTAGCTTAATTATCATATTGGTATCAGTTTGAAAAATCAAGCTCCTCCATTGATGACGATGGTTGGTGTTGGTTATATTTATGAATCTGACACTGCTTACATCGTTCCACATACTCCTTAACATCCACCTTCAAGGTCGACCAATAATAGCCAAGCAACAAAATCTTTTTAACCATGATTTCTGCTCCTTCATGCGCACCTATCATGTCTTCATGGACCTCTTTCATTATAAACACGCCTTTTCCCTTCCCCACACACCTTACCCAGGGGTGGGATGCCGACCTTCAGTACAACACTCATTCACTCATGGAGTACATCGTGAATCTTTACTAACTTCACCACTTAAGCCCTATCTTCTAGCACTTTCCCAATAGTAAGGCATTTGATTATAAGAGTCATCCAGGTTTTCTCTTCCTCTATAAGCACGGCTTAGACTGTATTGAAATATGACGACTTAATTACTTCATAAAGGAATTGCCAAACACTTCCCCTTTGGCTGTTTGTTTTGCCCATGCATCTGCTTCTTTGTTTTGTTTTTGTCAATTATTTTGATATTGCATGTGGTCCTTTTTTTCCCAAACTTTTAACCAACCTTGCCACCTCGGTCTGGTACCTTTTTAGCAAGACTCAATTGATAGCATAGATACCTTGTATTTGACTAATAACTAGCATTGAGTCATAATACATATTTAAATAGAGTGAACTTACTTCTTTAACTAATTGCAAACCCATAAAAAAGCCTCATATTCGGCAGCATTATTGGTAGGGTAAAAGTTGAACCTCACATCATAGTTAACCTTTAACTTATAGGGACCCTTCATCACTACCCCAATTTTAGCACCCTATTGGTTAGATGTTCTATCAATCATACCTCCCAAGTGTTCTACTCGACATCCTTTACTCTACTTCCTTCCTTCAAACTCTCTAGTCGACCTTCTCCCTGTTCCAAACCAATGTACTCTGCCATGAAATCAGCTAAGACTTGAGCTTTCAAGGCCTTGTGGAGCTCATAGTGAATATCAAATTCTCCTAACCTTAGAAACAACTCCAATATGTGACCCAAGGTCTCTGCCCTTTGCAATAATTTTTTCAAAGAAATGGTTGTACTCACGCATATAGTATGGGCTTGGAAGTACTACCTCAACTTCAACAAACTCATTAACACAACGAATATGACCTCCACTTTTGGGTATCTAAGTTCGGCCCTTCTTAGCACTTTACATATAGAGTAGATAGGTAGTTGCTTATTATCCTCCTCCTTGATTAAAATCGTAGCCACTATTTCATTAGTTACCACTACATACAAGAACAAAACTTCTCAAGACACACAGGTCGGGTAAGCAACAGTAGGATGCATAAGAACATCTTGATGTCTTCGAAGGCCTTTTGACACTCTTCACCCCATGCGAATCTCTCATTCTTCCTTAGCAATTTGAAAAATGGTAACCACCTTTTTTTGTTGCGCATGAAACAAACCTCCCTAAAGCCACTAGTCTACCATTTAAGATTAGAATTTCATGTAAGTTCTTAGGGGGTTACATGTCCAAAACCTCCTTAATCTTCTTAGCATTTGCCTCAATACCTTTCTGAAACACCATAAACACAAAAACTTACCTTCCTTTACACCAAATGCATATTTCTTAGAATTAAGCTTTAAGTTGTACTTATCTAACACACTAAACATTTCCTTCAAATCTCTCACATGATCTTCAATAGATTTGCTTTTTACAATCATATCGTCAACATAGACCTCAACTGTAACACCACTTTTTAGTCTACCCAAAAACCATGTGTGAATTGAGTCGGAATGCTATAACTAGTTCACGAGTTGAAAAAAACATGGTAAAATAACCCGAATAATAAAATTTCACTTTATGCACTTATATTACGCACTATACTATTTGACTATATACATATGAATATTCAAATATACATCATCTATTTATTAAAGTACATGTCATTTATAACTATATAATACTGATCCCTAGCTACTTTCCTTGCTAACTACTGCGTTACACTGATACTCCTCACGATCTACCCTCTCATTGCTCCTGAATCTTCGTGTTTGAACATCTAACACACTAAACACATAGCTTAGTAGATACTTTGACTCTAATATAAGCAACATAAATATAAATACATACATTCATTTACATGCATTATTACCTATGTTGCTCTGGTTGATTTACATCTACACATACTTTATGAATACAATCAATTAATATAAACAATAGTAAATTATGTAATATCCCTTTACTCATTGAATTACTAATATACTTTCTGATGGATTTACTGATTGTCTGTCCAATCATCTTATAATTGAGTCCATATGTTTAATTGGACGCTCACTGTTAACTTTCTAATGTGTAGTGATTTATCTTCTTAATATATTAAGTTTATGTTACATCTATCTCTAAATAAATACAGATGATGGATCTCCATTTTGTCTACTTACACATATTTATTATTGAGTCGTCTTCTATGATTATAATTGTCTAGTCTTTACTTTAGATTATTGAAAGATGATCCTAAAATCTGTGGGTTATGGCTCACTTACATTATGACTAGTATAAATTATGAAGTTCTCTTATTCCTATTTAGTATTACTAAAGACCTCTTAACTTTTTTAATCCTTGATCTATTATTCTTGAATGTTTAATTAATTATATTTTATATCAGAGTACATATTATCAACTATCTCTTTAACCAATTTATGTCATCTACTTATCAATTATTATAACCTATGTCATTATTTATTATGTCATACTTGCTTATATAAATTCTCTTTTAATGGCTTTACTTTGCTATTTACTATTTATTATAATCTCTTATGTAAATACTCTATCTAACTTAGCTACTTATTTTTAACTTGATCTAATATAAATATAACTACATATAATTATACCTAGTCATTCCTTAATTCCTAATTTATCTATATCAGGTTAATCCATTTTATTATGTATTGTATTTGAATAACAAATTCATCTATAAATCTGCTTATGTTATTTTCCTATGTCATGCAATCTAGATTAGTTTTTTATTCATTGATCTCATTGTTTTTTTATTAAGCTATTTATATTCCCTTTATTTACCTAATTATTTATTATTATTTCAATATGAATTAACTCATTGTTTCCTTATTACCATTCACAATTTTTCTCATAAATCATCATATCCATATAATCATCAATCAATCATATTCACATATGTCAAAGCATAATAACACTGAATCATCGTCATACAGTAATATATACCATTATAGCATATCACTATAACTTACTTTGTAGTAGCAGATTGTTGCCTCTCTTACAATCGCATTTTTTGAAGACCTCTCCTTTTATTAGTTATTTGTGGTGACATATGTCAAATACTTTTTTTAAAGTTCCTTAGTAAAGAAAAAGTCATACTATTAGAGGTAGTCAGAAAGCAGCCCAAGAAGCCAACATTTTGGCACTCAAGGGAAGTAAGCACCTAAGTTTGCCTATAGTGTGCATCCTAAGACCCCAAACAGCTAGAGTTTTCTCCACAAACATTGTGACACTCCCGACCAGAGTCACACGTCTTTTTGACGTCATCACATGTATTTCATGCATTTTTGTTTAAATGCATCAGAGTGTGACATGATAAATGACATTTACATGAAATATATGATTTTAGAAATGATTATAAATGAGTTAAAAATGATAAACAAGAGTGTTTTTAAGTTCGTTTATCGTCGAAAGACATAAACGGAACCAATTAGGGTTTTGGCTCGTGCGACCGAAAAAAGTCGGAAACGCGCAATACTTTAAAGTAAATAATTTGGATATGTTTTGAATATAATAATATGTGATTTGAATGAGAATTTCAAGCTATGTTATAGGCTCGTTTGTCGTCGGAAGACACAAACGGAGCTAAGCAAGGTTTTCGGACCTGCGCGATCGGAAAACGACGAAATCGCGTCAAATATGAGACAAATGATTTTGATATGATTTTAAATGTTACCATATATGATTTAAAGAGTTTTGGGACCAAAATTATACGACGACGTCGTACGGTTACGGTTCCGTAAAAATTGTCGAGGTTTCGGTTCGGTTT
>CANUEY010162640.1:0-54783 GCA_948099555.1 Croton setiger | reverse complement strand
TAAGTATACTTTAAAAAAATGATAAAAAACTCTATCTAACAAATTACTGCAGTTCAGCCGTAAAAATATTTATTTTTTAATCATTATGTTTTAAAATATTTAATAATTTAGTTATTACATTTTGAAATACTTTACTTTTTAGTTAATTAAACAATTTCTAAAAAAAAAAATTTACTAAATAATGACTAACACGTAAAACGAAATCTTACAGAGTTATTAATCTATTTTTCAACCAAAAGTTAAAAATTATTGAATACATACAAAATTAGATGAAAAGCAAAAAAAGCAAGAAATTTTTAATAAAAATTTTTATATTTAAATATTTATTTTAATTTAAGAATTAATACTTATTAGGATAATTACATTATACTAACTTAATGGCAGAAGAATTTTAGGATTTGAGCTTAGTTGAATAAAAACAAAAATAAAAATATAAAACGAACCAGAAAAAATAATAAAAATTTCGGTTTGAATTGATTACTAAAAATGGAAAAAAAATCGATATGAACCAATTATTGAAAATAAATAAAATTTAAGAAGAATTGTTATGATTCTTGCTTCAATTAAGTAAATGATGAATACAAATTTATATCTTATTAAGATAAGCCTTATTATTTAAATTAAACTAACAAGATAATTTTTTTTTTTAAAAAAAAAAGCCTTATAATTTATCCTTATTTCTTACTCCAAAAATAAAAAAATAAAAATTATTTGAACGTGCATAAAGGGTTTGAAACAATGGGAATAAATAATTATCAATCAAAATTAAAATTTGGAAGTAATTAATTAATGTAAATTGACTTGACTACGTTGACAAGAAAATTACCAATGCATTCATCTTGTCTCCATCTTTCCCAAATAATGCATTAATTATCACTTGCTTGACGGGCCAATCTATAATTTATAATTAAAAATAAAAAATAAAAATTTCTACTCGTCTTATTTAAAATGTCAAATCCGCATTTGGCTGCTCTATTCGCTAATCAATCATCAAAGACACATCTACAGAATTGACAATAAAAAATCTTAATTTTGCAATAATTATGATCATAAAATGATAAACATAATTAAAAATTTTAAATGATGTTTGGTTATATAGAAATTAATAAAGATGTAATTATTTGATAAGGATGACGATGATGACACATTACCAATTAAGGGTGGAACCACTAAAGGACAAGTTTCGCGAAAGCCTTGATTTGTTCGAGGGGATACTCTTAGCCTACTGATGGAATACCATAGCAGAGCAGAGGTCCAAACGCCATTAATGGCGGAAATCGAACAAAGAAGAAAGGAAGAGGAAGGAGAAGCGATCCAATTTTAAAATGTTTTGGTCTGATTGAATCCAAAACATGCACAAAGCTAACTTTTAGCGAGATTCCTCTTAAAACCTTATTGTCTTGATAATTTACAAAATGCTTCCTCGTATATTTCAATTTGGCGCCTAGACTTTTGGTCATTCATGTCAACCCTACCTTGACCAAGTTTCTTTTCAATTAGGTCCCTCCATCTTGATAATTTGACCTTATATTTATATTAGTTTTTATAATTTAGTCATCCAGAATTAATTACTTCATTAAATTAAAATTTAATTAATTTAGAGTATTAATTCATTAAAGAAATGTCATAATTAAGTTTAATATAATTTTAAATTAACCAAATAAATCTAATTTTGATATTTAATTAATTAGTAACTTAAATATAGAGGAGTAATGATTAAAATTAGAAATCTTATTAAACTCAAATTTAGGTTAAGAAATATTTAATTGATTAACTACTTTTCGACTGGACAAATTAAAAATAAATTTTGTCTACACTAGCTAAATTTTGTGGCTACGCTACTGAAAAGAACCAACTAACAGTCGAAGAGCCACTGAAAATCGCTGTCAGCCCTCCACTGAAGTTTTGACTGGCTATGTCATTGCCAATATGTGTATTTTCAGTCTCAACTTCATTAAAATCCTAGTTCCACTACTGTTACCAATTACATGGAAATAAATTCTGTAAACTTACTAATTCACATTCGAACTAAAATATGTAGCAATAATTTAATAAAGTAACAAACATAAAATCAAGTATTTTACGTACGCTATTTATAATCAATCAAGTATTTGTTTATCTTGAAAAAAAGTATAACTTCTTAATCTCCGTGAACTGAGAACCAATCCATGCGTGAATAAACTATCCGAACAGAATAAAGAACCGTGCTCCGAAAGTACGGTCCAAGATTCAATAAAATTATGAACCATGAACAGCAGTTCATGATGGTTCATCGCCTTGTGCATGAACCACTTGATCCGCTAGCTGAATTGTGCTTGTAGTACTTGAACTGTATGTGAACCAAGGGCTAAACCATTGGACCTGTTCCTGAATAGAACCATGAACCAGGTTCTAACTGATATTCTAAAGGCGTTATTGGTAAATTCAATTAGGTGCCATCAAGGGGATGTAGCTCAAATGGTAGAGCGCTCGCTTTGCATGCGAGAGGTACAGGGTTCGATCCCCTGCATCTCCATCGTTTTTTTTTTTTTTTAAATTTTTAGTTCATTTGTATACAGAAACATCAGATCATCTAACTTCAGTTCAAATCAAGATTTATTAATTAATTTAAGAAGATACATAGGCAAAAATAGGACTCCTAACTTTATGATACATAGGCAACAATAGGACTCCTAACTTTATGTTCTCCGTCATCCCAAATCAAAGAACCAAAAATTAGAAAAACTACCAATTTTTGTATCAGTAACTTCATATAATTTCACAGTAACTTCAAAATTATGAACCATGAACAGCGGTTCATGATGGTTCATCGACTCGTGCATGAACCGCGGGCTGAATTGCTTGATCCGCCAGCTGAATTGTGCTTGTACTACTTGAACTGTCTGTGAACCAAGGGCTGAACCATTGGAGCTGTTCCTGAATAGAACCATGAACCAGGTTCTAACTGATACTTTAAAATTTTAATATTGGGGTGGATTCAGTGAAATGTCAACAAGGGGATGTAGCTCAAATGGTAGAGCGCTCGCTTTGCATGCGAGAGGCACAGGGTTCGATACCCTGCATCTCCAATCATTTTTCTTTAAAAAGAGATTTCAATTCATATGCATACAGAAACATCTGATCCATCATCCCAAATCAAAGAACCAGAAACTCGAAAACTACCACTTTTTTTGTATCACAGTAACTTCATATAATTTCACCTCTCCAACATTCTTGAAAGAAAGAACATCAGGTATAACATTGATCTTAACCCTTTTTGGAGCAATAACAATTGCTTTATAAGTTGAAACAGCTGATCCAACGTTAGTAACAGCTCTGCGAAAAACCCGGGTTACCCATTGGCAGGACTGGCCAGACAAAGTGAAGGAAGCGCAGTTTAAATCAGCAGAGGTAGTTTTTGGTACTCCTGATGAACAACTGTAATTATTACCAGAAATAAGTTTTAGATGTTTATCATTATACCCTTGTCCACAAAATCATATACTAATCCAGGGTTTATTGGTCGGCAGGATTTATATGTCCAGCTCCATATGCAACTTCTGCATCTGTGTTCATCTTAGAACTCATGGACATTGCTATAAAAAGGTTGAAACTTGGAAGTTAATATTATTCTTAACCTTTCGGCAGGTTTCAGTGTTTCGATTAATTAAAAATGCTGTTAAAACAGTTAATTTTACCGAACATGTGTTTCTGAGATTGAAATACCTGTTATCATGAGAGCAGACTTGATGGCAGAAGGAGACCATGTTGGGTGAAATGATTTTACAAATGCTGCAGCAGCTGTTGCATGTGGACAAGCCATAGATGTTCCTGATATTATATTAAATGGAAGAATTCTGCTATTACCAATTAGTCCAGTAATTGTGTTACCTTGTGCCCAAGCTGCTAAAATGTCAGCTCCAGGAGCTGCAACATCAGGCTGCAAAAAATTCAATGGGTTCAAAATTAAATTGACCTATTAGTACATATAAATTCATTTATATGTATCTTAATTTACCGCGAGAATCTCCTTTGATATAGGATTAGGCCCTCGCGAATCCCAATGTGTAGCTGGTAAAGGGAAACTGTAAGCTACATCTTGGAAATAATTATCTTGCATTATAGTACCAATAGCTCCAGCAACTGATGCAGTTTCTGCACTACCTGTATAATTGCAAAGAACAATTTTCCCTTCCACTAATGTCTTGTTCGAGGAATTCTGAATGCAGTATCTGCAAATTATGTACATGTTTTATCATATAATTATGCATTATGAGATAGTATCAGAACATTATATCATTCATTATACCTAGATATCATCTGGAGGAAATGTTCCGTCCCTACGGTAGTATCTAGCTCCAATTATTTTACTACAAACCACATTGAATTTGATTAGTACACATCAGGAGTACAAACTTTGACATGTTCATAAAAAACCTTGAACTCGAAACAAAGATTTGAGTACGTGTTGCATGGAAAAATTGGAATATTTCTGATAAATGCCTTCCATTTGGATGGAGGAGGGCCGAAATTTTCGTCGTTGAAACTTTCAGATTCAAGCCAAATTCCAGTGTCAAGCATTCCGATAATGGTATTGCTTTCAAGAACAGTATTTCTCCTAACATTTTCGTAGAATCCCATGATCTTGTTGTGTGGAGCTGTGTCTTTTTACTAGGAAACACAGAAACCACTCCTTCCATGTCTGCACAAAACTTGGTTTTTATAATTCATTTCCATTTTAGATTTTCTGTAAAGAAATTTATGTAATTCACTGGATAATTTAACCATCTCCTCATTAGTCAACTTAGCAGCAAAGCCATTGAAGCTTCTTTTGTAGCTGTATATCAATGAATCTGATCCATCTCCTCTGTTGAAGTAATGCTAAAGAATTAGTCCATCAGAAGGCATCAACTCATTGGCAGGAAAATTTTGTTGTCCCCATGATTTGTTATTTAGCTTAAGTACTTTATTCCTTGAATGTAATATGTGTGTTATGAAAAAGAAAAACAATGAATTCTTTTGTTCTCATAGGAAAATCCAAACTAATCCTACCAATTTCTGTCGTTGAAACCGAAAATTATTGAATTTGATTAACTTTATATATCAGATTGCATTTGATTTGAACAAACACATAATTTCACTTCATTTGATATAAAAGATACTAACTTTAATTATTGCTTTTCAAGAAATGGAAAATAGTTCCAAACTCAGATCAAGGATAGGTAGCATGAGCCACAATAGGACTTCTAACTGTATGAACGCCATCGTTCCAGACCAGACCACCGGACATAACATTTTTAACCAATGTAGCTTCAACTGTCACAGCAAATCTCTTCTTTTGCCCAACAGATGTAAAAGAAAGAACTTTTGGTTCAACCTTAATTTTCAGTCCTTCTGTCTCTTTTATAATTGCCTTATAAGTAGAAACTGATAATCCAACATTTGTTACAGTTCTATGAAATTTTCGAGTTATGGTTTCTCCAATTTTTGCTGATAGAGCAAAAGAAGGGTAATTTAGATCCCAAACAGTCCCATTTGTAGCTTCAGTGCATTTGCTACTATCTCCTGTAACAAGCTTAAGTATTTTAGCATTATAGCCTTGCCCACATAGAAATTTTACGTAATTGATCTCTCCAGCATCATATATTAATCCAGGATGAGCTGCTTTTAAAGGGTTTATAAGTCCTGACCCATATGCTAACTCAGCCTCAGCATTACTGGCAGGACTCATAGGAAAAGCTGCAAAAAAAATTGAAATCGTCTCATTTACTTCCATTAGGCTGGATCCTGAAGACTTGATTAGAATACTAATTGTGAACTATACAGTTACCTGTTGTCATTAGAGCAGATTTGATTGCATCAGGAGACCATTTTGGATGAAATGATTTGATATAAGCAGCAGCTGCAGTAGCATGTGGGCACGATATGGATGTACCGGAGATTATATTGTACTGGACAAATCTACGATCTCCATCATATCCTGACACACTAGATATTCCTGACCATGCTGCTAAAATGTCCACTCCAGGAGCTGTCAGGTCAGGCTGCATATTTACATATACATTGAACATGTTGAACTCCATCTAAAAATTTTCTACAAATTACAAATATTTTTCTTCAGTTTACCTTGATAATGTCTCTTGTTAACGGATTTGGTCCTCTCGAAGAAAAGCTAACTGCATATGGAGCTAATTCATCCTTCTTTTCAGTACTCTTCAGGATAGTTCCAGTTGGATTACTAAAAATAAACAAAAGAAACAAAACCCAATTAAGAACTAAGTCCATTTAGCCATAGTATATGCTATAAGAAGAGAAATGTGTAAATATACCTTGTTGTTTTCAGGTACTGTAAAATATCAGCTCCATCATTCATGCTCAAGATAGAAGCAGGTAAAGGATAACTAAATCCCAAATCTTTGAAATACCCATTTTGCATTATACTTCCAACTGCACCAGCGGCTAATTCGCCTGTTCCGTCTGTTTCAGCTTCACATAGAACTATTTTCCCTTCCACTAGAGTCTTGTTTAAGGTACCTGAGAAGCAAAGCCTGCAATTTTGACATTTATTCTTTTCAGCCATCATCAGAATAATATGTTTTGATTAGAATTAACATTTTTTTTTTGTAAGCCTTTCTACCTCGAAGACGATCCATCATATCCTCCGGTTTTGTTTGGTGCATCGCCACCGTAGATGATAGGGTACATAGCATGTCCAAGATTAAAAGCATTTATGGAAAGTCCCTGAAAGAATATATATTTATGTTTATATTAATTTTCAAGAATAAAATGTCAGGAATCAGGAATAGTGTTGTTGAAATCTCACCTCATATATTGCTCCATTTCCAACCTTCACCTTTGTCACAAATTTTCTGTCTGTGGTGCTTGCAGCAACAGAAAGTGCCCAAGGCGCGAAATTTTCGACAGATTCACTGGCAGGCCCTGAATTACCAGCAGAATTGCATGTAAGTATACCGTTTTTCATTGAATGGAAAGCTCCAATAGCAATTACATCCTGGAAATACTCTGAAGGCCAGCCTCCGACCGAGAGGGAGATTATATCAACTCCATCAGCTATAGCATCATCAAATGCTGCAAGAATATCAACTTCTGAACAACTATCAGACCAACATATCTTATAAACAGCAATTCGAGCACAAGGAACGCCTCCACGAGCTGTTCCTGAACCAACACCCAGTAAGCTTGCTTTCTCTGCAATGTTTCCTGCTGCTATTGAAGCAGTATGAGTTCCATGACCTTCTGAATCTCTCGGTGAAGGAATCTCTCCTGGAAGATACTTTCCTTCGCTATGGTAGTACCGAGCTCCAATTACTTTGCTATAATAATATGCAATAAATAAATTAAAATTCCTGACAGGTTAGAGTTATAAACTAAAAAAAAGACTCAGTATTTACTTGTTACAAGTGAAATTGGAATTTCCTTGACAAGTTCCCTTCCATTTGGCAGGGACCGGACCATATCCTTCATCACTAAAACTTGCAGACTCAGGCCAAATGCCTGTATCAAGCATTCCAACAATCACATCGCTCTCGCTTATCGATCTTCTTACGTTCAGAGGGAAACCCATGAAATCCCATGATCTTGTTGTGTGTAGTTTCTTCTTTCCACTCTGAAACACTGACACTATACCATCCATTCCTTTTCAAAAGAGCATAAACAAATATCACAATTAGTAACTTTAGACTGTAAAAAATATCATTTTTAAGCAATGAATCAAACTAAATTAAGAAATATATATATATATCAGATTAAACCTTCAAGTTTCTGCCTTTCTGCTTCAGTTAACTTAGCAGCAAAGCCATTAAAGCTCCTGTGGTAGCTCCGGACCAAATGATTTGATGCATCGCTGAGAAATGCAGTTGAGAAACTAAAAGTATTAGTCTCTCTTTCAGTCTTTCTATATACTAACCTATCATATTATAAGAAATAATGCTTAAAAATTAAATTTAATTAACCTGCCAAGAACTTGTAAAAGCTTGTTAATATTATCTGTAGCAGAAATTGGAGCCTTTGGAAGGTCACCCAAATACACAATATATGTCTGCATAAACAAAATCAAAGTGTTATTATTCTTATAATTACCACTTTTGCCAGTTTATAGCAAGGAAACATCAAATATGCATGGATTGAAGTTGAAGAAATTAGATTTCTTTCCTTTCTACCAGCATCATCATCAGGTATGCCATGGCAATCAGAAACATGAATACAAATTATAATAATGCTTATACAGAGAAGGAAATGAAGAGAAGAAATTTTTTTAGCCATGTTTGAATTCTGAAGATTTTCATGCAAAAAACTTGTGATATAGAGTAGTGCATTTATACAAGAAGAAAGACTTGTTTTTTACTTGTTTTATTGCATTATTTACTAGCTCAAATGGGAAGATTGGTCTGTAATAGTAAAGGATGGGTAAATAGTAAATAGAGATTCCAATTATTAATATGAAATTAGGACAATTCTTCATATATACATGTGAAGTCTCAATTATTTATGCCCTTCATTTATTGATATTTATTAGTTTTCTGATTGTTATTTATTTTGATTCTATATATTCTAATTATACATACAGTGTTTCTCCCTTTTTTTAACATCTGAGCATATAATTTATGCTCCAAATTTGGTCTATTTTGGTAGTTTGTTGCTATTTGTAAACAACCCTTAATTTGGTTCATTGATCTGATCATGTGCAGATAATTGATTAGTATATGTTGGGTTGACAAATTGGATTGTATCAGGCATCTGATGTAGCATTAAGAATTGAAATACTTATCACTGAACGCGTAGATCAAATCAGAATGCTCTAGCTTAACTGAAGAAATGAAATATTTGCCACCATTAATGATCTTGGTTGACTCGAATCCGTATTAAATTACGAGGCAACAAACTCACTAATTGTGATATTAGTGGTTTAAATTGTTTTAAAGATCAATTTCAAATCACTTCATGCATTTGATTTGAGCAGAACAGAACATTACATCTGATACAAAAGCTACAGAAAATTATTTCTTCCATTTCTGTCAAGGAATGGAAATAAATTCCAAAATCACAAAGAACTCAAGGATAGGTAGCATGAGCCACAATAGGACTTCTAACTTTATGAACTCCATCATCCCAAATCAACCCACCAGACATAACCATTTTAACCAAACTAGCTTCAACTGTCACAACAAAAGTCTCCTTTTGCCCAACAGACTTAAAAGTAAGAACATTTGGTTCAACCTTAATTTTAAGTCCTACTGTCTCTTTTACAATTGCCTTATAAGTTGAAACTGGTGACCCAACATTTGTTACAGTTCTACGAAATTTTTGACTTATTGTTTCTCCAATTTTTGCTGATAGAGCAAAAGAAGGGTAATTTAAATCCCAAACTGTCCCATTTGTAGCTTCAGTGCATGCGCTATTATCTCCTGTAACAAGCTGAAGTAGTTTAGTATTGTAACCTTGCCCACATAGAAATTTAATATAATCTTCCTCTCCAGCATCATATATTAATCCAGGATTAGCTGCCTTTAAAGGGTTTATATGTCCTGACCCATATGCAAATTCTGCCTCAGGATTGTTGTCAGGACTCATAGGAAAAGCTGCAAAAAGTTAAAAAAGATTCAATGCAATAAGGGTCTGTAAATGAGTTGAGCTGCTTGAAATTTAGTGCAAAAAGTCAGTGATTGGCTCAGTTTTAGTCTCTTCAGGCTCAAGCCTGAAGAGGTAGTAATGTGAACTGTACTTTTTTACCTGTTGTCATTAGAGCAGATTTAACTGCGTCGGCAGACCATTTTGGATGAAAGGATTTGACATAAGCTGCTGCTGCAGAAGCATGCGGGCATGACATGGATGTACCGGAGATTATGTTGTATTTAACATGTCGGTAACCTGATACTGTAGAAATTTCAGACCATGCTGCTAAAATGTCCACTCCAGGGGCTGTCAGGTCAGGCTGCAGACATATAGGAGTTCATTAAGAAGTTGAAAACAGCAGAAAGTTTTCTTCGAAACATGATTACTTTTCTTTGTTCACCTTGATAATGTCTCTTGTTAATGGATTTGGTCCTCTAGAAGAAAATGTAGCAACATATGGAGCTAATGGGTCATTATTTTCAATACTCTTCAGTATAGTTGCAGTAGGATCACTAACAAAACAAAAGATCTCGACTTTAGTTATATATACATATGGAGACCATATAACCATTGGTCATATAAATATGCTATATGAAGATCGAGCTCAACGAGTTGTGCTCGAGCTTTTTATTGAGCCTGGTAAATGAGCCAACCTCAACCTTAAGCATTTTCAGACAAGCTGAGCTCAAGTTTCATATGCAATCGTTTTTGAGTCAAGTTTGATCCTAACACTTTTAAGTTTGGCTCGACTCGTTTACAGTCTTATATGAAGTGAATTGTAGAGTTACCTTGTAGTTTTCAAGTACTCTAAAATATCAGCTCCATCACTCATGCTTAATACAGAAGCTGGTAAAGCATAAGCGAATCCTGTATCTTTGAAAAGTCCATTTTGCATTACTGAGCCAACTGCTCCTGCAGCTACGGCACCAATTCCATCCGTTTGAGCATCACAAAGAACAATTTTCCCTTCTACCAGAGTCTTATTTAAGGTACCTGAGGAGCACATCCTGCATTTTCCGAACAGACATAGCATATTATATATACTTTTTACTCATCCAAATATAAAACTTAACATTTTATAATCATCATAATGCTTAAATTCTAATTAGCATTTCTTACAATTCTTTTTACCTTGAAAATGATTCATCATATTCTCCCGTTTTGTTTGGCGCATCTCCACCGTAGATTATGGGATACATTTTATTTCCAAGATCAAAAGCATTAATGGAGAGTCCCTATATCGAGAAACAGTGTTTTATATCAACATTTCTGTGTTAAATTGTATCATTCAGGATACCATTGATTTGTATAGTTTAAGTCTCATTCTCACCTCATAAATTGCTCCATTGCCAACCTTCACCTGAGTCAAAAACTTCCGATCTATGGTGCTTGCGGCAACAGAAAGTGCCCACGGAGCAAAATTTATAACTGATTCGACGCGAGGACCTGAATTACCAGCAGAATTTGATGTAAGTATACCATTTTTCATTGAATGGAAAGCTCCAATAGCTATTACATCCACGAAATAGTCCGAAGGCCAGCCTCCGACAGAGAGTGAGATTACGTCAACTCCATCAGCTATAGCATCATCAAACGCTGCAAGAATATCAGCATCTGAACAACCATCAAACCAACATATCTTATACACAGCAATTCGAGCATGAGGAACGCCTCCTCGAGCTTTTCCTGCACCAATCCCCATTAAGCTTGCTTTCTCAACAATACTTCCAGCTGCTGTTGAAGCTGTATGTGTTCCATGCCCGAACGAATCTCTCGGCGAAGGAATTTCTTCTGGATCAATGTCTCCTTCGCTATGATAATACCGAGCTCCAATCACTTTGCTGTAAAAATATGCATCAAATTAGAAATCCTGACAGGTTATAAGAACTACAAATTTTTTTTTAAAAAAAAAAAGTCTTAGTGTATGTTTTTACTTGTTACAAGTGAAATTAGAATTTCCTTGACAAGTTCCTTTCCATTTCGCCGGAGGCGGGCCATATCCTTCATCATTAAAACTTGCAGATTCCGGCCAAATGCCTGAATCAAGCATTCCAACAATCACATCACTTTCCATACTTGACCTTACGGAATTTGCAGGAAAACCCATGAAATCCCATGACCTTGTTGTGTGAAGTTTCTTCTTTTGGCTCTGAAATACCGACACTATTCCATCCATTTCTTTTCAAAATAACATATACATAAACATCAAAGTTAGTAACTTTAAGCTTTGAATAATAGCATTAGAGTAGGATTTTTTTTTTTCAAATAATGAATTAAATGAAGACATAAATAATATAGAATTAAACCTTCTACTTTCTGCTTTTCTGCTTCAGTCAACTTAGCAACAAACCCATTAAAGCTCCTGTGGTAGCTCCTGACCAAAAAATCCGATGCCCGGCTGATAAATTCAGTTAAGCAACTACAAACTGTTAGTCTTTCTTCCTATAAACACAATTTTGAATCATTGTATGTTTCATTTTTAAATTTTTCTTAAAACGTTAACCTGCCAAAAACTTGTTGCAGCTTGTTAATATGAATATCTCTAGCAGAAAATTGACCCATCGGACGGTTGCCCATGTACACAATATATGTCTGCATAAACAAAATCATAGGATGAAATTCAGTCAATTTCGCTAGTTTTTGATATTACATATTTGAAATTTGTAGAAATAAAAATTGGTTGCCTTTCCTTTCTATCTCCATCAACAGAGCCATTACAGTTAGAAACAAGTAATATACATATAATACTGCTTATAAAGAAAAGAGATTGAATAGAGGAAATATGGGTTGCCATTTTTATAGTGTATTGATGCAAGAATGTGAAAGATTAGAGTTCTGGTTTTATAGTAGTGCAGTGTGTAGGGAAAGTGAAAATATTGGTGAATCCGTCAAGTGAGCAAGTTCTTCCGAAGCCGGCCATTCTAAGCTATTATTTGTTTCTTTGTTTCTAGAAATTAGAGCATTTTCGATACTAATATGAACTGTGATTAATGTGTCATGCAAATTCTTTTGGCATTTTGTTATTAAGAACAAGGTATTAATTACCCATATAAAACCAACATTTTAAACATATAGTAATAAGCAATTTTAATGAAAGGTTAAAAGAAATTAGCAATTTTAATTAATGCTAATCTTCTTGGCCTCTGTTAAGTTTGATTCACTCCAAACATCAAAAAGCAAATAGTTGGCGACATCAAATATTACATAGGATTAGGGCTACAACATCATCATTTAGCAACTTATAAATGTCTGTATGTTTCAAGAATATTAATTTTTTTAATTAATAATTAATTTTTTGCATTATCAATTAATTCTTAATGAAATTACAAAATAGTCCCCTTTAACTAAAGTTTATGAAGAAACATAAAATTCAATATATTTTCAATTTGTAAGAAAAGGGACTCGCGGAATAGGCAAAAAAATTTCAAGGAGTCAACATCTTAATAATGCATGAACACAATTAAACATGAGTAAACAAAGAAGTAATCACATAGATAATTAAAAAGTAATAATACTTAAGAGAGAATTAATTTTAGATCTCTCATACTCAACTTCAATATTGTTCATGCACATAAAAATTCAACAAAAATATTATAAAAAACATAAATGAGAGAAATAAACTAAAAATAAATAAAATATAAACTAAAAACAACATACTGAAAATCTATGTAAACTAATGATAAACTAATTTGAAATTTGATTTTATACCAAAATCCTTAAATTAATGGAAAATAAGTAAAAGGAAAGTGTTTTTTCCGGAGTCTGAAATTAAATCTCAAACCTCTTTACATACATGATTTGAATTTGAGATTAAGGTGGATTATAGTTACAAATCAACATGGAGCAATCTAATTACATATTAGTTACTAATTAAGTGATGAGAAGACTAATTGAAAAATTAGATAGAATACAATACTTGAGAGTCGATTACTTACCTCAAACTGAGTTAAATATTGCAGATTCGGGAGGACTAGAATCGTAATCGGTCGGCCGGCGGTCCGGTTAAGGTTCAGAGGATTTTTGAACCGTTAACCGCCATGAACCGTAACTGTAAGTAAACTGTCCGAATTGTGCAATTTTAAAATTTTAAACTGGCCGAGCTATGTACAACTGCCGGTTATCCGCTCCAAGTCCATCAGTTAACCGACGGTTCCGGTTCCTCCACTTTTGGGCCGTGGCCACTACTATCTATATAGAACATGGTCTTATTTGCTTTTTTTTTTTTTAATTTTAATTTGCGTCTTAAAAAGCTTTAAATTGTTTTTTTTTTTCCCATTATTATGCCTAATTTGGATCTTTTGTTAATTATTTTATTTTGATGATTTTTCTTTGCATATACCCTTCTTTAATTTAGTAAATAGTAGTGCACTAATTAAGTGGTACATAGAGAAATTATATTTTAATAAAATAGTACATAAATTTGATGATTAAAAAATTGTAAAAAAAAAAAATAATGAACATAGAGCAAAGACAATATATTTTATTATGATATTTCTTAAAAATTTTCTACTCAATTTTTATTTTAATTTTTGTGATATGCAACATTGATGTTTTATTTTACTTTAAAAGCAAGTGTAAGTGTTATTATAATTTTAAAATTTTTTATTTATACTAAAAAGATATTTTTATTTTTTTTTAAAGTGAAAAATAAATTTTATTAATTTATAATAATAAACTAATATTTAATCATATTCTCATATAAGAAATATAATAACAAAAACTTGAAAGCTTTTATTTGTAAATTCAGAGTAAAAAATGGTATTTCATATTAAACGACAAAATAAAATTTCTGTAATAATATTTTCAAAAATTAAGTACTTTCAAAAGTTGATAGCATTTGAAATACTCATAAAAATTATATAAAAAAAAATTATTTATATAGAAAACAAATTAAAAAAAATCAATTTTGTTTAACTGTAAAGAGTTACATCATAACAGTAATAATTATGAATATGTTTGAAATTAGATAGAGTTTTTTATTAAAAATGTGTATGCTAATAATTATTTAAATTTTAATTTATATTTTAATTGTTGTCACTGAAAATTAACCTTATTTATTAATTTTCTTGCTTTTCAATTTCCAATATTTGTTCAATTTGAAAATTTTTCTAACATTTTTTAAATTTTTTTTCTAAATAAACCATGCCGAAGTTGCAGTAATATAAAAAAAATTAAAATTAAAATTAAAATTTAAAATGGCCAGGAGTTTCGCTCCTTAACCCAAATGAAAAGCCGTTTAAAATGGCATTTCGTTCGTTTTTCTGTTTGCATTTCTCTCTTCGAAAACGCCTCTTCTCTGATCTCTGCAATTTCAGTTTCAAGTTTTTGCTTTCCCTGGTAAGTCTATCTCTAAAATTTCCTTTAATTGTTTAATAATTTAGTTCGTTCTTTGAAATTTTAATGGATCTGATTATATATGTAATGTATATGTAGGTTTTGATTAAGAAGGCGAAGAAATTAACAAATTAAATTTTAAATGGCGTACAAGGTAGATCATGAATACGATTATCTATTCAAGATTGTATTGATTGGAGATTCAGGTGTTGGTAAATCCAACATTCTTTCTAGGTTTACTCGTAATGAGTTTTGCTTGGAATCTAAATCTACAATTGGTGTTGAATTCGCTACACGGACTCTTCAGGTTTCCTTTTTTTTTTTTCCTTCTTAATTTTAAATTCAATTCTGTTTCATTTTAATGCTTGCAATCCTTCCATTTATATGCTTTTTCGATGTTTGAATACTGCAAATAATTGATTTCATTTGTTTAGGGGAGATCTTGTAATTGTTTATATATATATGTATTGCAGTAAATTTTGTTACAGATGACTAAATTAAATATAAATGTGGTCTAACATGTTATGAATATGGGAATGAACTTCATTTTTCAAAAGAAATGTGTATAAGAATTTTTATATATTAAATATATGGAGTTTGCACTGTATAGTTCATTACGATTCTTGAAATACCCAAACAAGAAATTTATAGTTTATGAAGAAACTGTAACTTTAGCAGATTGATATTTTTTATATCATCATTTGGTTTTGTCTTAATACATAGTAATTATTTACATTAATTACTAGGGCTACCTAATGCACAAATCATCCCCATATTTGTAGGCCATGAGAAAGATTGATGCATACAGCCTTCTCTGTATTTTGTAAAGAAGCTATTTCCATGACTTGAACAACACATATTGATCATAAGTGCAAAACTTCGCAAACTATATGAAAGAGAACCCTCAACTTAGGTATTGATATTACTTTCCAAATCCTATTTTTGTTGCATTTCTAAGTCTAATGGCTTTTTAATTACATTATGGATGGAATATATGATGGTAGGTGATGAAATCATGCAATACCAAACTTTTGAATTGCATTGGTGTAGGCAAGTAATGTACCATAAAAAGAAAATTTTTCTGGTTCCCTTCACTGAGTTAATTCTTGGAATGAATGTTGGAATATGCTTTTTGAAAAGCCCCATATCTATTACTACTCAAAAAATATATCTCAAAAGGTTACATCTGAAAAACACGTCAGTTTAATTTGATAAGAGTATCTAATTCTGTGCTTTTCTTGTCACCGACGCTAACTGCTAAATGCTAGACAAACTCTAATTAACTGTTTCATAAGAGGCTTAGAGAATTGTTTGTTTTCTTCTTAGCAATGTTGAATCCAGTTTTATTTGAAATTGGTCAATTTTGATGCAGGTAGAAGGGAAGACAGTTAAAGCACAGATATGGGACACAGCTGGTCAAGAAAGGTACAGGGCCATAACAAGTGCATACTATAGAGGTGCAGTTGGTGCACTATTGGTTTATGACATAACTAAGAGGCAAACGTTTGACAATGTTCAAAGGTGGCTCCGCGAACTTAGGGATCATGCAGATTCCAACATTGTGATTATGTTGGCTGGAAACAAATCTGATCTGAATCACCTGAGAGCAGTCTCCACAGATGATGCTCAAATGTTGGCTGAAAAAGAAACACTTTCGTTCCTCGAGACTTCAGCTCTAGAAGCTCTTAATATCGAAAAGGCATTTCAGACAATTCTGTTGGACATTTACCAAATTATTAGCAAGAAAGCACTTGCAGCACAAGAAGCGGCTAATTCGACTGGAGTTCCTCAAGGTACTACAATTAATGTTGCCAATTACTCGAACAACGATACCAAAAGACCTTGTTGTTCAAATTAGCAGGAAAAAATATTCATTTTTGGTCCCTTTGACAGATAAGACTAAACCCCTTTTAAAGACGTTTATATAGTTCATTAGAACCATCAACAACAACAAGGAAAAAGATAAAAAAAGAAAAAAACTTGTTTACCAAGTGAAAGCTTGTGGTAAACACGTGCTTGGTAGAGGAAAACAGCAAGAAAATTTGTGTTGTTTCCTCTACAGTATAGGTAAAGATAGTCAAAGTTTAGTTCATTATTCTTGTTATGACCTTGTGTAATTTTGGTCCTCTGATATTTTGTTACAGAAGATACCTTGATTGATTCTTTGAATTTTAGGAATCATGCACTTAATCTGAATTATAAGAATTGCTTAATTTTTACTCTGCGTAGTAAGTTTGTGTATGTACTGTTGCTTTCATTCTTGACAATCATTTATTCACAACAAAGAACATGATATATAATCAAAAATTGAATCATTCTTGAGAAAATTTTCAAGAATTTAATTATTGATAGTAAATGCAGAGTAAGGCTGCCTACTTTACACCTTCGGGTGTGTGGCCTTTCCCCGTACCCTGCTTTTACGCAGCTCTCAGGGGACAATTAATCATGCACCTCTCATATGACACCAACTTGTTCGTAACCGAGGCTTAGTTGTGATCTTACTTAAACGAAAGTCAAGGTTTCATTTCAGTGCCGTATCAGTCAGTCATTAGCAAAGCTTCTTTACCGTTCATTGAGTAAACATGCCATGTTTAGTATTGACTTTAAACATGGTATGTTTGGTGGAATTGCAGAAACAAATATGAACATCCAAATCAACTTTCTAGTTCCACTCAGAATAAATGCTAAATGTGAAAATTACTTGACATAACTAAAAGAATATATTCTATAATTATTATATATTGAATATAAATATTATCATATAGGAAATAATGATAACACTATCAATCCCTCTAATAAAATTTGGAAAAGTGTAAGAGGACCTTTCGATTTGCCTTCTACTTTGATCTTATACCACACAAAATGGTTTTGGTTTGGTAGTACTTAGTGTCTAAGTGAGTGGGAGTCAGTGTTTTGCCTTCTAAAATGGACTTATCCGGCTCGAATGAGTATTAACCTGAGTGTGGTTATGCTTAAAAGTGATGCCCACAGTTAGGACTCGTCTGGGACACCTCGTGTTTAATTTAAAAAAAAAAACAATTAATGCTTATTTAAACCATAAGCCAGCAAATCCGGATTAGTCTAGACTATTGTATGCAACGAATGTGACGGTGCAATGTTCGTTTAGTAAAAAAATTGAAATTTCCTTTTTCACAAACGGAAAAATAAGAACACACTTGACCAAAGTCATTCCATGATTATAAGTTATAGAGATTTATGTATTTTAGAAGAACACTAGAAAATAGAAACAATAATATTCTCTTGGTGAAAGCAAAGTCACAGAATTTCTGCATATGCCATAGATAGATGGAAAAGGTGCTTTTGTTCAAATCCATTGTTTGAGAATTTTATTGAGTTAACATAAAAAGTATTCATTTACGTTTAGTATTCAAATAATTGAATTTCGAGTAAATATAATATGCTATTCTTGCTCTTTCAACTGCTTCGGATTCTTAACTTTTAGCAGGCACCGCGAAAATCCCATTTATAGGTCATAGGTGGAAGATTAGTTATAGCTCCAATTCCAGGTGCTAACCCCAGACAAACCCTAAGAAAAGAACAGATATTATTTTCATTAAAACTAATGATAAAATTTAAAGCACAACAGAGTGTTAGAAGGTTTAAATTTGGAATAAAGATCTAATGTTTGCATGTGCATAATTTAATAGCTCACGTTATAATTTTTGAAGTAAATTAACATTTAGCCGTTTGCCTGAAACACATGATAGAAGAACAAAGTGAAATTTTTTATAACTAACTGTATCTTTTTCAGAAAATTGAGAACCAAAATCATATTTGTCATTTATTCTCTTTTATCTAACTAAGTTCCGATCATTTGGAAGCTCGCCGCCACAAGATTTGAACCGACGAGCCATAACCACTGTTGGTTAGTTCTCACCATGGCGAGTCTCATGGTACTAGAAATTTCATTCACCAATGGCTTTTAGACGATGAAAAAGCTGTTGAAATATCTGTCATACTCGTAAGTCCTACGACCCAATCTATTTTCATCTTTTTATATGGTCATAAGGAAAGCGTCAATGGAAAGGTCCCGTTAAGTGAAATCAAAATGTCTTTAGTTCAGCTGAACCATCACTAAAAAACTCTAAAAAATTTGTCATAAGTTTTGTGAAAGACACCTCAATACCCGAAATTGAAATCATCGATTTAGTGGTTCTCCGGCGATCGGTTGATGAATTCAAGACTAGATTTTAACTCTACATGTCACGAGTTTCATTTTAACACTAGAGTCGTCATTGTTTGTTGGTTGGAATAAGAGATGATAATGGGTCGGGTCTCGAGTGCCGAACTCTTTTGCATTTTTTTTAGCTATTACTATGAGCATACGGGAAAAATAAGACCACAATTAGGTTTCTCTAAGGAGAAAGACGGTAAAATTCTAAGGAGAAAGACGGTAAAATTTCAATTTTGTAATTTTTTGAAAAATTTCAGTTAAATGTTGGACAGTGGATTTGTTCAATAAATTAACATATGAATTGTTAAATAGTGAACATACAAACGTTAGAATTCTATTTGGAAAAATAGTAAAATGTTGTGGACGAGCCTAAGACTACTCACCAACCAAATATTGCAATTACGGACTAAGACACAATATAATTTAACTCATCAAAATTTCACAAAATTTGATTAAGTTAAATTGAATTTTTTTTAATATCAAAATTTATGAAAAACACTTAGATCATTCATTTTTCAGATATTGTTGAAATGATATCAGAAATATTAATCACACAAATAAAAACCTATAAAATAAATTAAAACTATAGTATACATTATAATTTCTAATAAAAATATTATATTATAATTCTAACCCAAAAATTGTATCACCACCCTTTTTTTTTTTAAAAAAAAAAAAGCATGCACATATTACTGGCCTCTTTTCTGAAAAGTGATATTCTGGTGTATATATATATATATATATATATATATATATATATATATATATATGTGATTATTATTAATATTTCTTCCTAAAGTTACTTACTTTTCCACTATATCATTTCCAATTGTTGAAGGCTTACTAATCATGCACATAGTGAGTCATATATACCCATATTCTCTTTGAAAGCCTATTTACTTCTTCAGCTATAAAATGAGATCCAACCTCTGCAACAAATATTTATCTTTCAAATAAGAAATAATTATGGAGAAGAGAAAAGGAAATGAAAATGAAAATATTAGCAGTAGTAGTAATAAAGAGAAATGGGTTAATGATTCATCTGTAGATTATAAAGGAAGAACTCCTCTTAGAGCTTCAACTGGTGTTTGGAAAGCTGCTCTACTTATCATCGGTAAGTTTTTTTTTTATGTATTAATTTTTTTAATTACTTAATAAATTCTGTGCATGTTCATCTCCTAAAATTAATTATACCAACTATATATATATCTACGTTTCTAATAGTATTGTTTTTATCATTTTTTAATTTGGCAAGATCTTACCTTTTCATTTTAGAAAATGGAAGATTTTAATTTAATAACTATTTTTCAGAAGAACCTTAATTTAATTTAATAACTATTAAAAATGTTGTAATAAAAGGACAAATTCTTAATTCCTATTCCTAATTTCTTTCAAAAATCCCATTAAGATAACAAAAGTTGTGTTTTGAAGCAAAATTATTCCTAGTTGATTATGTATATATGCTTTGGAAACAAAATGGAATTTTTAAGTTATTTCATTTTCAGAAGATACCCTTATCTTGTTATTTGCATTATTATTATTATTATTAGAAAATAATTAATGTTAAAATTAAAAAGAAAATTAACTATAAAATAAAATAATAAATGAAATTGTTTGTGCAGCAATTGAATTTAGTGAGAGGCTAAGCCACTTTGGAATATCTACAAATCTAATATCCTACATGACCAAAGTGATGAATCAAGATCTTGGAACAGCTGCAAAGAATGTGAATTATTGGGGAGGAGTTACTACAATTTTGCCTCTTCTTGGAGGTTTTTTAGCTGATGCCTACACTGGCAGATATCTTATGATTTTACTCTCCACCCTCATTTATCTTATGGTAATCATATATTAATTCACACAAAATAATTTTAATTAAAAAAAAAAATACAAGGATCAAGTACTAAATCATAAGTTCCCTTATTACAGGGTCTAACCCTCTTGGCTCTCTCTGAACTAATTCCAAGTCTAAAAGCATGCAACACAGAAACATGTGAAACCCCAAGAAAACTTCACGTAATAGTATTTTTCGTAGCAATATACAGTCTCTCAATCGGCGCCGGCGGCCACAAGCCGAGCTTGGAGAGCTTCGGGGCAGACCAATTCGACGATAATTACTCCGAAGAAAGAAAAAAGAAAATGTCATACTTCAATTTCTGGGTAATAGCATTGTGTTGTGGTATGTTTCTTGGAGTTACAGTAATAGTTTATATACAAGAAAATGTGGGTTGGGGAATTGGATTTCTTGTTCTTGCTATAACAATGGCTTTTTGTGTTACAACTTTTTATTTGGGAAGGTCTCATTATCGTTATCAATTGCCTCGAGGAAGCCCTTTAACTCCTATGTTTCAAGTTTTAGTTGCTGCTTTAAGGAAAAGGAAATTGCCTTTTCCTTCTGATCCTTCTCTTTTGTATGAAGATACTTCTTTCAACAATGGTGGAACCAGATTTCTTTCTCACAGTAACAGGCTTAGGTAATTAACTAAGTACTTTTATTTAGTCTGGGTTTGGTAACAGTTTTTTTAAACAGATAATAAAGGTTAAAACGCTAAAAATTTAGTATTTTTTTAGTGTCAATAAAATAAATAATTTTAACTATTTAAGTAATATTTTATTAAAATTTAACCATTTAAATAATATTTTATTAAAATTTAATCATTTTAATTTGTAACATTTTTTAAACAGCTGAACGCTGCTTAAATAACTAATTTTGTCGTCGAATACGCATCGTGGAATTTGTGACTCTGCCGATGAATACAATAATGCATTTTATCCTAATCTTTTTAATAATTTGCTTTGCATATATGCATATAATATGTTAATTTAATATGTTTTTTTTTTTTTAATTATCGAGTGGCAGATTTCTAGACAAAGCAGCAATAATTGAAGAAAAAGAGGAAATGTCAAAAGAAAAGAAAAATAATCCATGGAGATTAGCAACAGTGACAAAAGTGGAAGAGATGAAGCTTGTTTTAAATGTGCTACCCATTTGGCTAACGTCACTTGTAGTTGGCATAGATGTGTCACAGACGACATCATTTTTTGTCAAACAAAGTGCTACTTTAAACAGAAAAATTGGCAAAAATTTCCTTATTCCAGCAGCCTCAGTGAATACTCTTACAGCTATAGGAACAATAATTTCAGTAAGTATTTATGAGAAATTCCTTGTTCCGAAATTTCGAAAAATTACCGGAAACGAACGAGGAATTAGTATACTAAAAAGAATTGGTATCGGTATGATATTTGCCATTCTTGCGATGTTGATTGCAGCCTTAGTTGAAAAAAAGAGGTTAAAAGTAGCCAAAGAAGAAAAAGAAATGGGTATGCATTATTTATCAATGAGTGTATTTTGGTTAGCACCACAATTTTTGATTCTTGGAATAGGAGATGGGTTTACTTTGGTTGGTTTGCAAGAATATTTTTATGACCAAGTTCCTGATTCCATGAGAAGTTTAGGGATTGCCCTTTTTTTTAGTGTGCTTGGAATTGGACATTTTTTAACTAGTTTTCTGATAATTATCGTTGATCGAATTACGGGGAAAGATGGAAAAGGATGGATTGGAAAGAACTTGAATTCGAGCCGTCTCGATAATTTTTACTGGGTTGTAGTAGTCATCAATGTGGTGAATTTATGCTTGTATCTTACGGTTGCAAGGAGGTATACTTACAAAAATGTTCAACAAAAAACCATCGCAAAGGATGATGATGTGGAGATATTTTATAATTAATTGCAAGTTTATAATTATATTTTTCGAAATCAATGGAAATTATAATTATGTAATAAATAATTTGGAAAAAAAAAATGATCATAGGGAAGGTTATTGTAATTTACATCCTGCAAATGTAAATCTATTTTAATTGATGGAATGGAAAGAGGAACGGAATATTATATTGATTATTATATTATTTTGATAAATTAGAAATAAAAAATAAAAAAAGGAAACCCAGAAATCTGAAGTGGCAAAGAAACGATCCAATCTGGGAATGGATGAACAGCATGTCGCCGACATTGAAGCAAGACCGGCCGACGACAACGGCACTACTAGCTGCATCAATCGATCACCGGAAACCCAGACTGCACCTCGCCAATCGTCAGAGAGAGCTTCATCAACAAATGCTGGAGGAGAGAGACAGCTTCATCCAGCGACAAAATCCGATTGGCATAAGATAACCGGCAAAGATTTGCTACCAAGTCGAAGATTTCGACAAAGAAAATTTATACATCTAGAGAGCAAATACCAGAACTTCTTCGCGTTTGACGTTTTGCGATGATTTACCAAAACTTGTTGGTGGTGGAGTTCCTTATGTTCGATTGATGGTGGCAGAGGTGGTTCTGTGCGACAGTCGCGGCTTCGGCACCAGTAGTACTGGCGACGTCGCTGCCATCTTCTCCGACTGGACCAGATTCTTCATCTCCTCGATTCGCTTCTAATCCGATCGATTTCTGGGTTTCCTTTTCTTTTTTTTTCTTTTTTTAATTTCTCAAAATAATATACTAATTTATATAAAATTATCAAATATTACTTAAAAAATAAAAATTGACTTAAGAGCAAATAAAAATATTACTTAAAAAATAAAAATTTTGGCACTGATTTAATGGAAATTCAAATTAGGAGGACAATATTGTCCGATAGTTGTAAAAATTAGGAATAAAATTGTGTATTTTAAAGAGAAGAAAAAAAATATATAATTTATCAAAATTCAGAAATAAATTTGTAATTTTTTCTAAAAAAAATTAATATAGATACTATTTTTGTTAAAATAGATCAAGTTGAGGACTATTTTTAATAAAAAAATGTTTAAAATGACTAAATTGCAAAGTCTGACCAAGTTGAAGGACCAAATTAAGCCATCCTACGAAAACAAAAATCTAATGATGTTGTGCTCATATTTCACGTCAAACACCCCCCTGTCTGCCTACTCACACTCTCTCTCCGCTCTGCAACTGCAACACCAAAATTTCAATCATCAAACCATAACCCTCCTCCTCCTTGCTCTTCATTTTCACTTCTCTTTAAGAAAAAGAAATGGCCCAGAACTTTGAATGCTTTCATGTCCCACAGCAAGACAGAAAAAACAAGCTTAGGATCACTTCTTCTACTACTGCTGCTATTCAACCAACCCAAGAACAACAAATCCCACAAACCCTAATCAATTCTCCTCTACAAAACCCTAAAGAGTTATCTCTTTCCTTGTCGTTTCAACTGGAAAGCCAAAGATATAATTGTAACAACAATGTCGTTTCAATGTTAGGAGATTTCTTGAAACAGAATAATACTAGTAATGGTGGAATTAGAAGCTCAGTCCCTCTTGGCCCATTTACTGGGTATGCATCTATTTTGAAGAGTTCAAGATTCTTGAAACCTGCTCAACAGATTTTGGATGATCTTTGTGGGAATTATGGGAATTTTGAAGTTTTTGACTTTTCTTGGGATTGGCAAAATGAAGAAATCAGAGAAAATGTTGCATTTAGTGGAAAAACAGAACATGGATGGAAGAATTCCAAGTTAATGTTCATGCTTGATGAGGTATGTAAAATTTAATTAAAACATATGATTTCTTTTTAGTACAACAAAGTTATGAACTTTACTAATTTTCTAAAAAAGTTGTGAACTTTACTCTTGTAAATTAGGTTAACCCAGTTGAATTTGCTAAAGAAAACCAATTGAATTCAATTATATATCCAATTAGATTATATAAATTTAAACTCGGATTTATATGTATTTACCAATAAACTATATTTTGGTATATTGATTTAATATTAAGTCATAAATGAGGACAATCATTGAAATTGTTAATCTTGTTCTTGAAATGCTCAAGTGTACTTATCCAATTATTAGCATTGCTTAATTCTAGGATTAGAAAAAGAATGACAAAAGCAAGCCCTTTTTTAAGGATATTTTAATTCTGTGTGCATGAGTTCTTTCTTGAACATTATCAGAAAAAGATACACATGCACTGGCAGTAGGGATTCTATATATATATATATATATATGTACATTGAACGTAGCATCTTTTGAATTGAAGCCTTTCTTCCTCTAGACTGTAGTAAATGGAAGAGAAAAGATTGATAAAATTTCTTCCAAATGTGTTGATTGATGAAACTGATGATGATTTGATTGTAACAGTTATAGGAAACAGTAATTTCTTGGAAGTTGATATAATTATTTTTATTGATTTTAAAGATGACTTGTCTTGTCAATATCGAATCAATGTACTGTTTCCCTTTGTTTCTCTGATTTGTTTTCTTCAGTCTCTTTTATAAATTCTGTACCTAACTTTGTTTCTGTGCTTTTAACTGAGAAACTGTTGCAGATAGTGCATCAAAACTGTTCCAAGTACAATAATTGTCTTCAACTTCTGCATTTAATTATTATTAGTACTTCACCTAAAAAGTAGGTAAACCTCACTTTGCTAGCTACCCACCGGACAGAAACATCCGGCAAGGTATCGCAGATAACTTTACGAATGTGTAATTTCATGCAGAGTACCTTCGATCCTTTCCAACTAATTGATACATGGTTTCTAATTTGTATCATATTTAATTAATTTTAAAAAACTACAAATTTGTTTAGTGAATTTTAGATTTGCATCTGAAGTTTGGTTCTTGGTTGTGCATTTTTAGGTATACAACAGATATAAGTTATATTGCCAGCAAATGCAATCAGTGGTTGCATCATTTGAGACAGTTGCTGGGCTTGGAAATGCAGCTCCTTATGTTTGCTATGCTATAAAACTTATTTCTAAGCATTTCAGTTTCTTGAAGAATACTCTTTTGGATCAAATTCACTTCTGCGGAAAAAATTTCGAGAATAGTAATACTGGTAACGTTGATGGTACAGCTAAAGAAAAAAATCCAAGATTTTCTGCAGTTGATGAATATGGCCTTCAGAACCAAAACCCAAGTCACAATTTCAATCATCTCCAGTTCCATCCCCCGGTTTGGCGATCCCAGCGAGGGCTACCTGATCATGCAGTGGCGGTGCTTAAAACATGGCTGTTCGATCATTTCCTGCATCCGTAAGTAATTTAATACTTGATAAAAAAAAAAAAAAAGGTTTATATTGGTCTGTGAGATTGATCATATAACTGGAAATTCATGTACTGCAGCTATCCTAATGACACAGAAAAGCAAATTCTGGCTCAACAGACTGGTCTATCAAGGATTCAGGTAATTTCCTAATGCCCAATTGCCATTTGAGCCCCCTTTTCTTATATAAAAATCTTGAGTTCAATCGGTCGGGCCAATTGAGTTGCCTTTGTTGAACTCCATTTTCATAATAAGCATGAAGACTAAAGCAATTTAATGGTTCCAATGTCTGTTAAGCAAAAACTTTGATTTGTGCCAGGTTTCTAATTGGTTCATCAATGCGAGAGTTAGACTTTGGAAACCAATGGTGGAAGAAGTATACAAGCTTTCATCGGAGCAAGCTCAACAAGTACCATCGGAACAAGGTAAACACGACGCTACGATGCCTTCCTCGCAGAAACTTCCCCAGACTACTTACCACCACGTTCCTACCAAACGCACGAGAAATGAAGTTGCGGACATTCCTGCGCAGAGGCAAGAAGCTATGAGCATGTCAAACCAGGACCAAACTAGTAATGGAATAGGTGTTTCTTTGGCATTAGGACTTCATGATAGTAATGGGATAGATCTACCATCACCATTTCCTATCAATATGGATATGATTAGAATGATGGGTTCAAATTTTCAAGCTCAGAATCAGCTGCATTTTACTTATGGTAGGGATTATAAGGGGCATATGCCATAGTTAGGATTTTGTTATTGTAAGTTGGTTGCTTTAATTATATGGTTTTAAGTTATGAAGAACAATTGCAGTTCATGCGCTGCATCTCCTATCATTTGCTCTCATTGGATGATCAAATAGTGAGCAGAACCAAGTTTTAAACTCTAAATAACTAAGATTCAAATAAAATACATAATACCAAATTTAATTCAATTGGCATTTTAATTTATTAAAATGAAAAAAAAAAGGTTACTTCCGAATATTGATAGATGTAATGATAATTTAAGTTTTTATTATAATAATATCAAATTTTATTTAAAACATTTTCAAAAAAAAATTATTTAAAACATAAGGAGACTAGTTTATAAATTATGGAATTTTTCAACACCAAAAATTTTTTTTGGAGAATAAAAAACTAAATTAATAACAGAGTATTTTTTCATTCTATGTATATGATGATAATTAATGGGAAATGACTTTAAATAGCTGATTTTTGAAGTTAAAAAAAATAAATTTTTCCTTTTTTCTTTTATAATTTTAATCTTTTCTTAAATAATAATAATAATAATAATAATAATAATAATAAATCTTCCACAACCATTTTTACACAATTTCGATGATCTGATGGTAGAGTTTAGACTGGACCAAGCTCTAGAATAAAATAGCTGGCTCAATATTTGCTGGGCCTGCCCAGCCCAGTTACAAGAACTAAAGTGCGGAAGTTTATATCTTTAAGTTTATTACTAGTGCCGTTCAAAATAAAGAACACTGTTCACTCCTCTTAATTAATGGATTTTAAGGATTAACCGACATCGTTAATTCAACACCGAAACGTTGAACATTAACAGCTGTTAACATATATATATATATATAATCACGTCGTTGGAAACTAGAACAGAATATTCTACACCGAATTTCCACTTATTCCACTTTCCAAACACTCCACTACCTTTCTATTAAGGTAAGCTATTCTCACCCGCAGGATTGCTTACTTACTCGTCAAAAGTCAATAGATCAACGATTTAGATTGTATAGTACAGCAGATCAACGGTTGTTTGAGAAGACAGAAGAAACCTAAACGACGTCGTTTGGTTGTTGTTGTTGTTGCTACTTTGCTTTCTCAATAAGCAGATTGATCTTTTCTTGAAAGCAGAAGGGGAAAAGAAATCCCTAAAGAGAGGAAGAAGCAGGATTTTTTTTTTTCTGAAATTCTTACAACTTCACTGATTTTAATTTTTTTTTTCTGGAAGGAAGAAGCTTTTTGATTCTTGAATTTTGAAATTCGAGTTTTTTTAGAGGGAGAAAGTGATGCAGACAGAGGCGAGAGTAGGAGTGGTAGTAGAAGGAGGGCCAAGAGCTCTTAGTTCGCAGAAGAAACAGGAAAAACCAATTCATACGCAGCAGTCACAGATCGGAACAGTTTCGCAGCTCATATCTGGTGGCGTAGCCGGGGCTCTTAGCAAAACTTGCACCGCACCCTTGGCTCGTCTCACTATATTATTCCAGGTTTTCCCTTTTTACCTTTTGTTTTGGTGGAGTGAAGGATGTTGCTTTTATGGGTTTGCTTGAGTAAAATCGTTATCTTGATTATGAAACGTTTGTCATTAGTTTAACTTGAAATTATTAGCTTTTAGCTGGTTTCTTTTGGGCTTTTATGTATTCATCAAGTTCGCAAGAGTTTGAAATTTAGTATTTTGTAGTGTTCAGGAATAATTTGGAACTCTTCTTTGATTTGGGGAATAATTTTGTTATTAATGAACCATTTTTCATGCTATCATTGCTATGTATTAAACAACATTGCTGATGAAATGAACCTCTCTGTCTTAATAGGTGCAAGGTATGCACTCTGATCTTGCAACATTGAGAAAGGCTAGCATATTGCAAGAGGCTTCCCGGATAGTTAGAGAGGAAGGATTTAGAGCTTTCTGGAAAGGAAATCTTGTCACAATTGCTCACCGGTTGCCTTATTCTTCCGTTAACTTTTATGCATATGAGCACTACAAGAAGGTTACAAGAATTGAATTATTTTTTTTTTTTTTTTTTGGGAATACAGTTTGGTATTATTACTAATGTAGAATCTGAGCTTCCTTCCTTTTTAGCATGAAGTTTGACAAATGTGATTTTTGTTACAGTTTTTATATACCGTTCCTGGACTAGGAAGACATAGAAACTTGGGTGGAGAGCTCGTTGTTCATTTTTTAGGTGGTGGTATGGCTGGAATAACAGCTGCATCTGCTACATATCCTTTGGACCTTGTAAGAACCCGCCTTGCAGCTCAGGTAAGACTCGATAAGCATAACCCTTAAAGATGCGCTGTATAACCTTTTCTTTAGCTTCCTTGTGCATTTGATTTAGATTAATTTTGGCATGTTTAGGGACATGAAAACTGCTGCTCTTGTGTTGATGTTTCCCTGTTACTTTCCATATTGTAGTTGAATTTATTCTCAGTGCTGAGTTTTGCAAGTTACATGTGGGTTTGGGTTTTATTTAGGTGCCTCAAGATTTATTCCTTCACTAAATGGATTTCGGTCAGTTGAAATCTTGGTGTATAAACTTCTCAAGTAATTTTAAGTTTGTTTTGGCTGTTAGTCTTCCCGGCTATTCAAGTTTACTTTCAGAAAGGGTGGCAAAATGCTAGACAGTTATCAGTTTTTGAACTCCTAATCATTCTATTTTTATTTATCTGTTGTTTCTGTATCCACTCATTCAGTTTCAAATTCTACAGACAAATGTAATCTACTACAGAGGCATTGGGCATGCACTGCGAACAATTATAAGAGAGGAGGGTGTTTTAGGCCTCTACAAGGGGCTTGGAGCAACGCTTTTGGTATCATTCTATTTTTTTGATAATAATGTTTGTTAGATAGTTATTATGTATTCTGATTATTGGATATAAATGCAGGGTGTTGGACCCAATATAGCAATCAGCTTTACAGCATACGAGACCTTCAGATCTTTATGGCAAACACACAGGTAGCTGCTGCAATCGTCTTATGATTGATTTAGCATAAACATTATGTACTATTCCATGATCTTGTGTATGAGTTGTAAGCTTATTTGTATTTTCTTCTTTGCTTCAGGCCCCATGATTCTACGGTTGCAGTGAGTTTGGCTTGTGGCAGTTTATCAGGCATCGCATCATCAACAGGTGAATAATCTAATTTGATATTCTTGTGTTCTGGTTTGCCAATGAAAGATGGTCTTTGTTCATGGAATTCTAGTTGATTATTTCAACCACATTTGTGTTGTGTGTTCTTTTCTGCATAATATGTTGGATAATTGCAGATTCTCCTTGAGTAATCTTTTTTGACATTTTTTTAGCATACTTTCCTTGTATGGTTGCCTTTTTCATCCTTGCCTGTTCCCCATGTTTATCCTAAGACAAAGGAACAGGAGAAGTTTAAGATTACAGTATTTTTTCACTTCGCACAAAACATTACTAATTAAGCAGATAGCAGTGGTGTTAAATTTTTTGTTCCAAGTAATTACCTTTATCTGATTAGATGATGTCAATATCTAATCAAAAAGTTAATTCTTGTAGCTGTTTATTATGCTTTTGATGCAGAGAAGCAGGGTGTGGTGCAGACTCTGCATTAAGTATCTAACCAGTTTGAACCCTAGAGACAAGAGACCAACAGGAGTTATTTTTATGTCTTGCATTTGAGGATTTTAGTAAGAAAGTCAAGGGAAAAAAAGAATATCATATTTATTATTATCATTCATCTAATTTCATTTCCTATTAAAGAATCTTGGTATTTAACCAAAATTTTCCAACAATTGTCTTGAGGAAATTGTCTCCCTAAACATCGCAGTTCTCTTAAATAGGTGGCACTAGTCTCAGGTGAACTAGTACCATTCTTTCAGTGCTCAAATGTGAAAGGTGTCCTCTTTGAGGTATGCTTCTCACATTGGTTTCCTTTGCTGTATTATCCTAGGATATAAGCTCCTTCATGCCTTGTGATGCAGCTGTCCAAGGAGCTATCCGTATGATTTCTATAAAACATGGTTACTGCTCACCATTTTTCCCCTTGCCTCATTCACCATTAGGAGAATGTTTTAAATAGAGCTTATCTGCATGCATGCAGAATGCAGATTTTGACACCTTATAAATTAGTTTTTGCTCCTAATTGATTACACCACTACTCATGTTAAAACCATCCAAACCTAAGCATCACCGACCTGTACAGGAAGCAGCTATTAGTACAGCTAGACCTCGGTATGTTCCATTTATAATTGCTTATTAGATTATGCGTCATTTATAATTGTCTGTTACTGCTACATTTGTTCAAATTGTATGGTAGTCGAGGTGGTGGCAATTTATTAGTTGTCTATAAGAATTTCAGAAGACTAAATCAACTGTCTCGATGCTACCACGATAGCTTCTTATATTATTGTTCTTGTTTGACTAGCTTTTCTAACGTTTTGTGCACTCAATATAATTGCATACATGTATGAGCAGTTGATACCTATAGAGCTCTCATGGTTTGAACAAATCTTGTAGTCAGAGCTACTTTGTGCTAGAATAATGTGTGTTCATAAGATTTTTGTTTAATATGCAGCAACATTTCCCCTCGACCTGGTGAGGAGACGGAAGCAATTGGAAGGAGCAGGAGGGCGGGCCCGTGTTTACACAACGGGTATTTTTGGTACATTCAAGCACATAATCCGGACAGAGGGCTTTTGGGGTCTGTACAGAGGCATATTGCCTGAATACTACAAAGTGGTACCGGGTGTGGGCATTTGTTTTATGACCTACGAGTCACTGAAAATGCTGTTAGCAGATGTTACAGCCAAGTTATAGTAAAGTGCGCATCTCTTAGGGGTTGTACACTTGTATTGCAAATGAAACAATTGGTGATTGAACCGATAAACGAACAGATTTCTCTGTTACTTCATAGGTTTTCTCATGGCGGTTAATTTTGCGATACTGCTTCGAGAAAATATTATTCCATGTAGATACGTCAAAAGTCAATCATATTACAAGTGTATTCTAAAAGGTTGTCACAGTTCTCAGAAATACACGGTCCTTCCTAAGTTGTCGGGTTTTCTGCCACCATCATGAAGAACTCAGCTACCAAAGTATTTAGGCATTTGCTTGCTGCTTCACCTCCATCAGCCTGCAAGAGACTATGACAGTGCAGATCAGAACCACAACAGGATGCAATTTTGGTTTCTCAGATTTAGTTTGCAGGTTATTATATTTTTGTTTCTTGACATCAAGGCACTTCGCGTAGCCTAATGTATTTTTCATTTTTCAAGCATTTAGCAATGCAATGAGCATTGTTCGACTTGATCTTGTAAAACTACAATTCTGCTAACAGCCGTCGTCGTTATTTCCCTACGCTATAATTGAGCCAATTTGTGTACCAAATTATTCTTGAATTGATGAAGTAATTATTGTTTAAATGCATAATGAATTCATTATTAATGTAATTAACATAATTTTTTCTGAGAGCTTAGTAGTTTGCTGAATGAACTCTTATATCCTGTTGTATGCTTTCACCTTTCATAAATTAGAATCTTATTGGATCAAATTCAACAATTCCACGTAAACCAGTTCTCTGACAGGTCATTTGAGTTATCTTGGCATTGCAACTTATCCAACTGACGGTTGTCTGTATTTAACTAAAACAGCAATAAAAATGGTTCTAGTGCACCAGTAAACACTGCACACAGTTTTAAAGAATTGCATCTTGTAACGGCTTGCAAATCCTAGCAAAATTTACAGATAGATTGCGTATACATACTGCTTTATACACAAGGTGATATGCCAATTTGTCCTAATTCTCCGACTTCAGCTAACCATGATCAACAAAACTTTTAGCTAACTACACAAACAGATTTTCATGCTATGGACCAGTTTTCATTTCCTGAAACGGTTAGAGGTTCTTTTCCTATAGTTTTTACAAGTGAATGCAAGGGCATACTACCGAGGAAGTCGAGCCTCAGGCAAATGAGATGGAGCCATATTATGAAACTGGGTAGATGTCATTCCATGGAACACCGGAGGCACCACATGCTGTAACTGTGTTGGTGGCACTATGTTGGGAGCTTGTGTTGGACCTAGCTCGCACATCTCCTGCCAGTGGAATTCAAAGGAAAAGGAAAAAAAAAACAATAAGATTGTGTGCTGTTATAAGCAAACCTTACAATGGCTAGTATAGCTTAACACCAGGTTATATAATTGAAGGAATGAAGAAAGATTGTAATGAAATTTCCACATATTCCAGCAAACAATTTTCTTAATCTAAAGCCTTAGCCTGACGCTAAAAGAGCAAAAGAGGATATCTCTACTCCATCGAGTACTCTTTATCAAACTTGGATATTACGAGTATTGATTTGCACGGAATTCAAATCAGAAAAAACAAGAAGTCCATAATTCAGATGCTAAGATGTGTTCACTAACCACTAGCTGGAAGCTATCCTGCACCCCAATGCTACCAGCTCCTTGCTGAGATACTTGCTGCATGCATTAAGCAAATTGTATTAACACCATTCCTCAACCGGAACAATTCTAACAGAAAAAGACAAGGAAAGTTCATATCAGGCACACAAAAAGACTGACCTTTCCTTTTCTGATTGAGCTGCTTTCATTATTGTCCTTCCCCTTCCCAGTTTCAACTCTCCTAGGTGCCCTGTTCGCACTAGTTGAGTAAGGATCTGCCACTACGTCTTTTGATGAAGTACTGCACTGATTGTCTTCCTCATTGCTAACTGAGGCAGTGTGCCCAAAACCATTCTCAACATTGTTATTCAGACATGCACACTGCTTCAAAGCTTCCTTTATAGCACTGAATGCAATATTGTAACTTTCTTCAGAAAGCGAACCCTCTTCACCCAAAATTATTGCTCGTCGACATAAATCGTTGTAACGACGGACCTTAGTTTGCACCTCCTCTAGTCTTTCACTGATGGGATGCCTGCTTAAAGCAGCGTTCGTCCAACGTTGCAATACATATTTAGGTGGGATTCTGAATACCCCGGACATTTGAAGAACAACAATAGCATGCCTGCAGAGATAACCTTTGTATTCAAATGAATGGCACAAACAGCATATTTCAGCTTTTGGTTCATTCCACTCCACTACATAATTTTGATTATCTTCAAAGTCCTTGACAGTGTAAGTCGTGATACTTTCATCTTCAGTTTCTTCTTTCTTAAGATGACAAGCAGCTGCTCCCAAAACTTCAAATTGGAATTTCCTGAAAATTTGATGTGTGTACACAAGTGATACTTGTTTCTCAAAAGGTGATGGAGACTTCAGCTCAGGTGCTTCATGCCAAGCATCAAAATCTGCTTTGGCTTCCTCTTCATACCTATCTTCAAGGATCAATTTGTATTGTTCTATAAACTCTCTCATTGATGTTTCCCAATTCACATATTTGTCAAACAAAGAGTTTACACTCTCGGAGCGCAATAATGTAGACAAACCAGCAAAATATATATCTCGCATGAATGTCGGCACCCAATATTTGCGATCATCATACAACGATTGAATCCATTCAGCCTCCTTAATATTAAATTTATCAAGCAATTTCCACCATCTCTTTTCAAACTGTTCCTCTGTCCATGATTTGAATATACACTTGTTAAATTTTTCCATAAAACTATCATGCCATGGGCTCAAATACTCGAGCTGTCGAGGGATCTTCTCCAGTATGTGCCACAGACAAAAGCAATGGCGTGTTTGCGGAAAGACTGCTGCAATAGCTGCTTTTATGGCATTGTTTTGATCAGTGAGTATCACTCGTGGAGCTTGCTCTCCCATTGCCATAAACCACGTTTGCATTAACCAAACAAAAGTATAAACTGTCTCATCAGCAATCAATGCAGAACCAAACAAAGTTGGTTGTATATGATGGTTCACTCCTACAAAGAGAACCAAAGGGATTTTATACTTGTTTGTGAAATATGTAGTATCAAAACAAACTACATCACCGAAGTTGTTGTAGTCTTCCATGCCTTTTGCATCAACCCAGAATAAGTTTCTCAACTTATGTTCTTCATTCAAATCAACAGCGTAGAAGAACTTTGGGTTCTCTTCCTGCATGCGCATAAAAAACTCCAGTAATAATTGAGCATCTCCTGTTTCTAGAACCAAATTCCGTCCTTTATCATGCTGATTCCTCATATAACCTTCCAAACAATCCACATTTTGATATGCACCAAATAGTTTGGATACTGCAGTCAAATTCTTTCGTTTTCTTATTCGAGCATCATTCTTAAGGGGATCAACATTCCTGTGGCTTCGAAAGAAGTGCACCTGGGCTGGTAGAAGCTCATGATTATGCTCCTTCACAAAACTGTAGATATACCATTTCCCATTAGGTCTTCTCTTCACATGCATGCTTGCTTTGCAACCAATTTTTGGAGATGGTCGTGGGTTAATGGCATCATCAGACTGCTGTTTATTCCCATATCTTATGCATGAAAATTTAGCATCAATGAACTCCCTTGATGCCCTTGACCTCCGGCTACTCAATTTGGCAGTGCCAAACCCAGCAGACTTGGCATAGTCTTTATAAAATGAATATGCAGCTTCATGAGAATCAAATTCCATATCATCTCTAGGTTCCAAAATTGTACTGTCTGTAACAACAGTAGAATCCATAACTATAGTGTAATGTTTAGATCCCTGTGCCCAAAAACTGCAGCAGGATGAAGTCTACCATCCTTCATGAGATATGCTATAAATACTGTCCAACTCATGTAGAGGCAATGCAAAAATTTGTCTGGCCAATGCCATTGTTGCAAAGCCTAAAATGAAAGTCACATATATAGGGGAAAAAATGTCAATGCAAAAGACAGTTAATAAGAAATGTTATATTTCAACTGAGCAACCCTGATACGAAACTCAGAAAATTCCTTTTCCAATAATATATAAAAAAAGGAACATAACTCATAAATCCCAAAGTCAAAACTGACCAATGCAAAACCATATAACATATAGACATTGAATGCTACTAAGATACGAGAAAAAGTTTAGATTTTGTAGCATTTGTATCAACCTATAAATGACCTATCTTCGTTGAACTTATTTTACCCTCACAAAGCCATTCACACAATTACCACCAACTCTATCGTTTGACAATGTGGGCAGAACTGAGCCAGACCTCAGGCTAGATTTTACAAACAATAAGACCTGCTAGTGCTAAGGTCAGGCTCCGTTTTTTACCCATATTAAGCCTATGTGTTGAATACAATAGCAACTTTAATTATTATAACAAGAATGGTGAAAAATAAAATGAATTAATAAAAGGAAAAGAATGAACTTCTATAGCAGCAGGTCCATTATTCAAATGTTGTTATGCAGCCAGATAAATGAGCATAGGTAGGCAGTTAGCATTTTCACTCGTACTATTGAAGGGTGCCTCAAAGTTCCATTAACATGGGGGGAAAATCTATTTTTCTCTTCAATCCACCACATAAAATGAACAAAACAATCATATGTACCTTATACGATTCTTAAATTAAGCATTTTCAGCATGATTTGGATCACCAAGACAATAAATTAACAACATACCGATCACAAAACTACCAGAACAAAGAATTAAAAACAGAAAATTAAGATCATATACCATAAGAGACAAAACAACCAACAACCCTTTAGGTTAGCTAAGAGACAGGACTCTAAGTGTATAATGTAGTAATAAAGAGGGAAAAATTCAATGTTGAATCACACAAAAATAATAATTATGAAATAATAAAATCAACAAGTTCACTTGCTGAACTGAGAGTTTACCACAGCACATCGGAGCTTGTTTGCAACGAAAAATGAACGGCGAAGTATCTCCTAGCTCCGGCAATTTCTTCCGTCACTCTCCAGCTCCAGAATGTTACTATTCAATGGCTATAATAGCTTTCCGATCTGAGTTCCTTCGCTTTTCTAACAATTTCAAGTTTCAATGTGACAAAGTAATGCTGAATGCTATCCAAAGTAAAATCATACAGTTCTTGATTCGACGAAGACGGGATCACCGGGGAAAGATTTCAAAATCGCAAACTGTTTATAACCAATGTCTTTTCAAAGCTAAAGAAAAAATAAAAAATGAAATGATAGTTTCCGTCTTTCCGGCAAAGATTGGCAGTGGTCCACCGGACTGAAACTCAACCAGAATTCGGCTAATTAGTGTCGCTCCACCCTTCCCTCCGGTTCTTTTCCTCTCCGAGAAAGCCTTCGCCGGTAAATTCCAGAAAGTAGTCGCCGCACGTGCATCGAAATGGAGAAATTAATTAATATCCAAACGGATGAAGAAGTAATTGAGTTTTATAGTTGCACTAATATAACATTTTGATCCTTCATTTTAGAAACTATAACAAAATATCCAATTTTGAATTTTGTAACAAATCTACCCTTATTTGATTTTTACATTAACCCTAAATTCGAAATGAAGAGTAAACTGAAATTTGTCTTAACATACTCAGACTATTCAAAATGAAAGAGTAAACAACCTTCAAAAAATACATTTGTTATAATCCGAAAGTTGGAATATCTTCTGTGCAAATTAGCTAACCTATAATACATTTTCCCCAAATAATAAAAAAGTAAATTAGTAGTTTGTGTCAAATTGATCCTTTCTTTCTTCTGAGTGGTTTAACCAATAATTAGATTAAACTGTCGAAAGTAACTTAATAGAAAACAAGTGACTTCTTACTAAAATGTATGCCTTTGAAAGTATATTTTCTTGGCATCTTTTAAAGGTCCTCCACAAAATCACAAGTAACCAATTTGTTAACATATAATTTTACAAACTGCTCTGAGTTACGTTGATTTACAAAAAAAAAATGATTAGTACCAGTAGCTAGATGTTATGTTACAAGTTTTTTTCCGTTTTCCTACATCTGTTTTTAAGTTAGCAAAAGTCTTCCAGCTCCTTAAAACCAACGGAACCACTTCCGACGTGACTGTCTGGATGAGTTAGGAGTAACGGTGATTCTTTCCGCGTTTGCAGCAACCCAAGTGCTAAAATCAGGAGAGGAAACAAGTTCTTTAACTGCTTTTTGTGTTGAGTCTCTGGTGAACTTTTCCCATTCATCTTTTGAGAATTTCCTCCTTTCCGGAGTGGAATGGAAACTTGAAAGGTACACATCTGAATCTGACAGCTCACGAATAGGTTTCCTACTATGACCTGAATGAGGGGCAGATTGTATTTGTAAAAACTCATATCTAGTAGAAAAATGGATCCTGCACTAAATAAATAAGATCACTAGTCTTTATCTTTAGGAGATAAATTCTAGAGCCTTTAGACAAACCTTGTGTTTGTGAATTGCATGAAGCCATGGCAAATCGTTGAGAACGACGATATTCCTCAGGAGACTTCAAGGTGTACTCATCGTAGGAACTTCCAAATGGCGATAAATTGAGATCAGATCCTATCTGAACGTTTCTGATGAATTTAACAGACTTCCTGCAAATTTAATTCCGGAGATGTAATGGAAATTAACATCTAAAGGACATGATCATGGTAATGGAAATCGAAATGAAAGTAAGAGTTGTAGATGAAAATAGAGATCCTGAAGAAAATAGTAATTTACACCAAAACCTAATGGGCTCAAGAACTGGATGAAAGAATGTTCTAAAGGAGATCAAATTTAGGCTTGTGATGGCTGGAAATACAGAGAGTGCTGTCACCATTAGGAAGGAACATAATTTTGAGTTCTATAATTATTAGCTATTGCACTAGGTTTCTAAATTCATGAAAGCAAACAGCATCCATGTGCTAACAAATATATTTGTTGGTTCTCCAATAACTGAAGATGTAATCTCATGATTCCAGTAAAAGTTGAACAAGCCCAGGAATGGGAAAGGCAAACTTACTTGAACAATCGACGCAAAAATCTCAGTCTAAAAACCTTCCTCAATATTGATGAGAGCACAACTCCAGTTATTAAAGCTTCAATTGCCAGCAGGGGATCCAAAGAACTCTAGAAAATAGCATGTCCATAATCAAAATTGTAACAAGAGGAAACCAGATCTCAAAAAAAAAAAGGTGATTATTAGCAACAACATGATTAATACATAAAACAATGTTAAAAGTTCTGCAATTAAAGGAGAAAGTATAACTACCTGAAGAATCATGACAATGGCCAAAGTACGGATGGACCAAGCAACAAAATTAGATGTACTTGTATCAATTGATCCATCTTCTGTCAAGACGAGTTTTCGAACAGCCCAGAAACCCATCCATGCTCCAGCGAGAACAACAAACGCGAGAAAAAAAACAGCCAACTGCAGTTCATACAGTAAAGACTTTATGAGCACGTAGTTGGCATTTAAAATCAGACATTAATAGGAAATCGAGAAGCATTATAATAAAATCTTGATCACTAATATCATAATCTTAAAACCATGTAGCTTGACAAATATTACGTCAAAGGTAATAGCAATATTTGTTGCGATGATTGTTCAAGAGACTTCAAAATAATAAAAAATATGATTCAGATAATGAATCTGTAGCAGGAATATGAAGCATAATTCAGATAATGAGGCTGTCAGAGGACAACCCTCAGCGCTTCCATCAATTAAAAAAAAAGGAAGCTTGGTTTATTGCTACTTCAAAAAAGAAAAGCAATAAGTTGATAACTGCAGCTTTTGATAATATAAAATTCCATACTGATTCATGGTTGACTAATCAAACAAAAGCAAATATTTCTCCTTTCAGCATCAATGGCATTCAATCAACAGATTTCAAAAAAAAAAAACAAAGAGCTATATTATCTTCAAAGTAGTCACAAGTAAAATTACATAATATCAATAACTTACGTACAGGATAATACATGTCTTCACTGATTCCTAACTCCACAAGTATTGAATGCCACAATCCTGTCAAGTAGTGGAGAAGAAACGATCCCAAACCAATCTGAACAAATGACAAAAAACGAAGGGGGCATAAATTATTTTGTGGTCATAAAATCCACAATTAAAAGTAATATGAAAGGAATGACACTCACAAGAGAAGAGTACATAAAAATTGCAAGCGAGTTCCTTCGACCAGTAGGCAGAAGCTTCATACCCTGTCAGGAAGCAAGAATCTTTATCAATTTCCTAAATCAATGATGCTGACAATATGTAACAGAAATATAGCTCAAAATAGATAACAAACCACCTGCAGCCATGTTCCTACTAATTAAGTTAAATTAGAGCTACTGAACTATTTAAACAAAGATAACAAGAGGTGAATACCAGAGAAGAAAATTGAAGGCAATATACAAAATTAACCTAATGTTACCCCCAACTTTTAAGTCAAACATCACACCTTTCAGTTCATACAAATGCATCTACTGAATACTTTAACTCATTAAATTACGCCTCTTAAAGAAGAATTTGAACATATTTCAGTTACAAAATGTACTATCAAGTTAACATTGTAAACATGTCTACAACAAATTAATGAACTATGATTTCAATTTTTTACTTACCTTATGAGTGTTCAGCAAGTAAAATTTTGTAAGTCGAAGTTCAACATGAGCAGTTTATACAGATTAACGTGTTTAATGTGTATCATTTTACAAATCAAATATATTAAAGGATCAACATATAAGATTTTTACACATTTGGCCACACAAGTAGAACAATAAGCTCATGTGAATAAACAAATCACCAATCAGTAAGCATCGAGCATTGATTCAAACATAATTTCAACTACAAGTTCATTCAATGGATTCAACATTCAACAAAGAGAACAGAAAGAAAATGGATCCAAGTAATTGTTAGAAGCTAAATGTTGCTGATTAAGAACTAATCGCCTTATATTAGCTTTAATGGCATGATGAAACTTGAAAGCAATTATGGCAAAAAAGTTATAACACACTTTATGGTTGCTTTGAAGAGATGCAGGACGAGAAAATTGCACCTGAAAAAGGACTACCAATATCACAAGGATGATTCCAATTGCCATGGAACTGCCATAGTAAAAAGTTAATGACTTGCTCAAAGAGGACGCCACACTCAACATTAAAATGCCCGTGCATAAGAAAACCACGCGATATAAAAAGAATTCTGCAAAACAAAGGAATGAAGTGATGGACAAAGTTACTAACTTTTGAATTCACATCAGAATTTCACAAACAGAATAGAAAAAGAAAAATTACCTTCTTCAATGGACAGTTCGAGGGTTTCTGAGGATGAACTGGCCATCCTTATATCTAATACCTTGTGGTCAAATGGTGACATGGCTCGAACCCATGAAACCTTATCCACCTTTTCCCACTTGACTTGAGGGCACATACCTATCCCAAGGGAAGCATTCCTGCAACAGAATCATAATCCATTGAGTAGAAAGGATGAAGCATTAACCAGAAAAATATCTACCAGCTACCAACCTAGATAATATTAAAAATATCCCAAGGGAAACGTTCAAGCAATTGTTGCATTACCAATTGACTGCTAAATCCTTCAAAAGAATGTGACAAAAAATTGAGCAACTAGGCAGAAATTATTGTGGATACCAAATTTTTGCAACTATTGCATAACTCACCTATGGAAACAAAGCTCAACATTCGGCCTTCGGAAGCTCGAACTTGAATATGAAACATTCAACTTTAACGAATGGGAAAACTTTTTCAAATTTTTTAACCTAGATAATCCATGGATATGAACCCTTTCGCAAAGCACAGAACTGCCAAACTTAGTACCCGGTGACTTGAACACTTGCAGACTAGGCGATAGCTGCAATTTACTAAATTCACCAACAACTACAAAACAAAGAACATAAAATGTAAAGCACCAATCAGTGAGCAAAACGGTGTAATGCTCCCAAAGATAGTCATTTCACATTTAGAATGTATCACTAGAAAGACATAGAACAGAGGAGAAAAAAAAAAGCAAATATATACAAGATTAACAATACATCCAACAATTCCTATAATTAGTCTAAACAGTTTTGCCTTCACTTTTCTTGTGTTTTCTAGCAGCAAAAGAGAGAAACCATAAGCTAATTTTAATTTTTAAAAAAAAAAAAAAGTCTTCAATTAGCTTAATGGCAAACAAAAACCCTAAATACAAAAATTTGGCAGATTTAGAAACATGGAAAAAGAGGACAAAAAATATTACCCAATGAGATTTCCTGTGCAGAGGCTGCAGAGCAAAATATTACAAGAAAGAGAATCCGAAAAATTATAAAGGCGCTCCAACAGCTTTTCACATCGCCCATTGGTGTCTGGATTCAGTGATGAACAGATGGTGAGAAAAGGCACAGTTTAAACACAAAATATTAATGTCAATGGCCCAGACAAGGGTTTGGGGCTGATTCCAATCACAATTTTTTTCCCAGTGAAGAAAAAAAGATCATGGTCTAATCTTCCTCTTCAATTTATAAAAAATTGCTATGCATTATTGCACATCTATGGTCAAATCATTGACTTTAATCCAATGCAGAAGCAAAAAACTTCAAAATTGGTGGAGTTTGGTTTTGAGTTTCGTTGTGCACCCTTATAAAAGTAGAATACACCATAAAAATAGCAAAAGATAAACGATTTGGAAAGCTTCGAATTTTCAAAGAGAACAAAACTTATCTCACAAAATTCCAAACATAATACAAAAAAAATTCTCATCTTAAACACATTCAAGTGTAACTATAGAAAGCTCAATCATAAATGGAGATTAGTAATCGAATATCTCTTAATTTTAATTTTAAGAAAAAAATTCTCATCTTAAACACATTCAAGTGTAACTATAGAAAGCTCAATCATAAATGGAGATTAGTAATCGAATATCTCTTGCATTAATTTTAATTTTAAGAATAGATAATTTAGATTTACACAATATATAATTTCTCTATCACAGAATATTGAACTGGAAAATTGAAAAATAAAACTCGAACGAACTGAAGAGGAGACCCACCTGACGGACACGGACTGAGAAAATGCAGATAAGTCCGCCTGTTACTGGACCTGCTTCGCGTCGGTCATTAGATTAGGTAGAGACACACGACGGTGGTGATGGTTGGGATGGTGAACAGCGGCGAGAGAGAGAAGGGGAAGAGAAAAGTGTAGGTTTTAGGTTCACATCATCACTGACCACGAATTGAACCGCAAAACCGGTTTGACCGAATTTTCTAAATGATTTTTTTTTTTTTTCCAAACAAAATGAAATTACTTTTGTAAACAACTTACAAAATCACATACACATTAAAGTCAATATTACTGGAATTCCATGGTTTTTTTGCAACAAGAGCCAGTCTACCTGAGGTGGCCACGGGTCGGGCCGACCAGTTCCGGGTCACGGTTTGAAGGGTAGATAAACCAGAATTGGCCCGCCGAATCACCGATTCAGCGACGAGCCAGTTAACTGACGGTTCGTTCAAATTTTTTTTAAAAATTAATGGTTAACTGGCAGTTCAATTAGATAGTTCGGACGGTTCGACAACAGTTTACGGTTCATAACGGTTACGGTTTGAAGATACGTTAAACCGCCCACCGACCGACCGGTTCCGATTCAATGGCGGGTCAGTCCGAGCTTCTGGCGGACTAAGTCAGACAGGCCGAATGGGCCAACCCGGTCCATTGCCATGTCTAAGTCTGCCCATAGTTAACAACAAGATTGGTTAGCAGCATTTTTATAAAGAATGTAAAACACAAAAATCATAAACTCATATAAAACTCCACTTGTTAATAATTTCATGAAAAGTGAACTCAAATTTCACATTATAAGATTAATTAAGGACATTAGAAATATAATTTAGTCATTTTATCTTCTACCATAACCAACTGATATGTGGCTAAATCAAGTCCATAAAAGTGATACATGCATAGATCCAAAGTTCAAGGTATTATAGGTCTCATTCATAAGAAAGGTGTTCAAATTCTAATTGAAATAAATTTAGTTTCTAAGAAATTTCCAGTTAATTAATTTCGCACAGACAACACATGTAGCATACACATCTTATTATTTTCGCATATAAATTTTTTATCTCTGCATACAAAATTACTTCATACATAATTATCGTAGACAAAGTATTTTTCGCATTCAAATTTTTTCCGCAACTAAGCACTCTAACTACTATTGTAAATACAATTTCTATAACATATACAAATCTTAAACCCTACAAACTACCTAAAATATTATTTTATTCAAATATATTATCATTAATCATATTATTATAAATTGCAGATTATTTTAACATTAACACAAATAGCAGAAAATATACTAATATAAAAAAAATAACTTACATTTAAAAACATACTTTTTTCTCGCAACACGGGTAATCCAAGTACTGACTTGCTGTTCAAAAACTCCAAACACTGTAATCTAGCCGCTGAGAACGTCTGAAATTTTATGGTGAATATTTGGTTTAACTCAATTGTGAAAGAGAAATGAAGGAAAATAACGTTTACCATTTGAAAGGAGTTTGCATACCTAGTACGAGAACCATTTTCAAACAGAATTGGGCTCGCATACTATTTATTCGAACTTAAGACGCGCGTCACGTGACTTTCTCTAAATTCGTCTCCTCTTAAACATGCGCCTTAATTTCGGATTAACTTAATTAATGCCGCTAATTCACATGCTCTTTATGCGAACTAATATTAAAAAATTAATAAGTTGACATAAATAGTTTGCTAACTTTTGAAATTGGCATAAATGTTTGCTCTTTCTCGTCCTCCATCTTATAATTCGTCGGGATATTGGATTATGTACCCTAATCTTGATTTCTTTAAGAGTACACAGTTACATCAAATTACATATTTGACAATTAAATTAAAATTTGAAATTGTATTTTAAAAAAAAAAAAGAATTTTATTAGACGAAAATATTCAAGGAATAAGTAAACAATAATTTGCATGGCGGGGCAGCTGCTATAATTGTTGTTGTTGCAGTGAAAGATGTGGTTTGGTGTCATTATATCATTTTGGATCTTCAGAAGCTATTTGTTTATGGGGAAATTGTTTTGTATTTGAGTTGATGATGGATGAAAAAGAGAGAGTAGTTCTTGAACCTTCTGTAACCATTCTTGGGCTTTTTCTATATAGTTCAAGAAGCTTCTAGAAATATTAGGTAAATTGGTTATTGGTTCAATTAATGAATCATGAAATTGAAATCGAACTGACCATTTTCGGTTCACATCAACATTAAATCATGAACCGAACTGTATTTAATCGAAATTTCGGTTCAGTTCATATTTGCACACCCAACAACTTTATGCCTTCATTCAACATAATGTTCTTATTTTCTTGGCAGATAATGTAATAGCAATTTCTATATAGCTTATAAGACATAATTGGCAAAATGAATCACTCTCAATAACTAAACAACAATGGCGGCAATAGCAGGACATAGTCAATGCATATTATTGAACATGGAAGTGTCTTTTCTGGACATGTATCATATAAGAACCCAGACAAAATTTAAAAGGGACTTATCCAAACTTCCACAAAGAGCTCAATCCATTGAACGAGCAAAAACAAATATAACCTCTGTGTTCGTATTACAATGGGAAGTGTCCTGTTAGTCGAATATGATCCAAAGTGCTACGTAAACCGTACTTGTTCACTGCAGCATTTGCAGCTCTGAAACCTCCTCCATAAGCTGGCGAAGCATCATTGGCAATTTGATGCATGAAAAACTCACCAAGTTTATTCTCAACGTTGGATTTCCCTCCTTTTTTCAAGGAGAACGATGTGGAAGATGAAGATGCTGATGTAGAGGCCATGCTTTTCGATGGTAATACTTCCGCTTCAAGCCACATATACGAAAGCACTTGACAGATACCTTCCTCGACCTCAGGATTAAGGTTACGGTAACCTGCATTATTAGGAGGTAATGAAGAAACAGAAAATAAGTGTAAGTTTATAAAATGTTTCCATGGAGAACTTTCAGATTGGCATCTAAGAAACCTTTAAGGCGTAACCATCCATGCATCAACTCGTGGGCGAGAATAGCACCTGTTAATAGCCTGCGTTCAACGAGAAAATCAAACAGAATTAATAGAAGAACTAACAGAATTCAACATGCAAACTTTACTCTGACCACTAGTCGTCTTTCAACTAGAAAAAGTTAGTATTTTACCTTGGAAGACCATAAAGTACTAGAATAGCAGTAACCTCGCAACTTTTCCTGGTCAGCTTTTGTGGCCGGGTTGTAATTCCAACTATTCGGTGACCACCAATTCTTGGTTTCCTTTGTATCTGTACACAGTCAAAGAGGAGAACACATCAGAAATATCATGTGATTGAATTCAGGTCCTCAATTGAACACCACCAGATCAACGAAACAACATCAAATAACACAGTTTTCTGAAGTCATACACTCGTAACAGTCTGCTCTTCCGAAAGACACAGACCCCTTGTCTCAGGCATGTGATGGTACCCCTGGAAAGAAACAGCAGAATAAGAATACCTACAAAAACAGTCTTCCAATAACGAATATAACAAGAGATGTTTCTTTACATTTTTCTCTCCAACAATAGCTTCATTAAGTGCTTGTCTTTCTACCAGAAGCATGGGAATTTGTTGATCCAGTCTCATATTCATTCCTTCATAGTAATCTCTAATGGCATGATAAAGGGGTTGGCAATCACCGGTATCCATAATTGCATATTGCATGCATTCATAGCATAAGCTCCGTCCATCTCCCAAAGAATAGTATCTCGCATTCCAGGACTAAAGAAAAGCAATACAATCAGGAAAAAATGGAAATAGAAGACATGACCACAACCACCATGACTGATAGAAATTGATTTGTAACTCAGAGAATTTAATTCTCATAGCGAAGGTAAATACCTCCAAGCGTTCACAACTACAGCATCGGGCTGTGTTATCATGCTCATGCGATGGACAGTATTTCTGGGACCAAAATGGATGGCACCTATACTCGATCAAACCAGCTTCGTTTGTTGGGATCTGAAAATTTGAACAAAAAGTGACATTAAGACAAGCTGCATAAGTCCAATGATACATAGAGTACTATCGCAATCATGCCTACAATAATGGATTGGATTCATGTCGAGCAAGTCTGATGTGCTCTCTACCTAGAAACAGACATAAATTGTATGTGATATCAGGTCAAGACAAGCTGTACTAAAACAATATTGCATGTACGCCATAAATTGTAACACTCTGCATCAGGTCAATGCAAGCATCTGCATATATTATATGTGATATCAAAGCAATCATTTTAATTCTAAGATTACAGAGAGTAATATAATTCTGTTGAAACTTGGTAATATATGTGAAATAGAAAGTTATCTTCAAATAGTTCAAATTTTGAAGGATAGGCTCCCATTTTCAGTTGCGTCCATAACTAGAAAGAAACAAAGTTCATGTGTTTCAGCAATAAATTGAAAATGGCAAAAAGAAAAATTTCCTTTCCCCTTACATATTCATGGCATACTTCACATTTGGGGTGAGTCAACTCTTTGAAACAGGACTTGTGATAAGGATTGCTACCTGACAAAGAAAACTTGGATCAACAGAAAAAGAAAATTGAGTTAAGAGCTAGATACAGTGACAGATGTGGTAAAACAAAAATTAAAATTGAGATACTGGCAAAAGCCAAGAGGAAGAAACTACCTCATTCTCAGTAATTGGATAACCACACGAGGAACACCGGAAGCACTCTGGGTGAAAAAATTTTCCCATGCATCCCAAATAATTGCCATAACCAATGTCACTGTGGCAGCCACCACACAGCCTGCAAGAAAGATTCATACACTTTCGTGGCCATCAAATTCTAAGGTTGAAAGAGCAAAATGGTTGACACTGAGGGGAGATCCACTTTTCCATTTTGCTTTTCCAAGAAACAATTATGCATATACGAATATGAAGGAATCAAGAACTTAGCCTAGATCATGCATTACTCTTAATCGTAGTTGACTGAGAATAACTCATATAAATGGTGCTGAACTTGAGGCTAACCACCCTATTGGTTATATCAAAAATGTCTTTTTGCTGGTCTGAACCACAACCAGACATTCAGTTGCAGCATTGATTTAATATGCTTACCTATAATCCCTGTGATAATATTGCGGAGGAGCATAAGGAGGATAACCAGATGGATTGAGACTATTTTGAAGTGCCCTAGCTAGTTCTTCATCATGATTTGCTGGCCATCTATATCCTGAAACAGAGCAGAGGTTCAGCAAAACTCCAAAAACAACACATAATATTACTGGATTAAATTACAAATAGATGAACTTCATGAGGATGATGAAACTCACCACCTGGTCTCCTCCAATCTTCTGCTAGGGAAAGAGCAACTGGATGGTCTGATTCCTCCTTCTCCTTATTAGCTCTAGAATGCTCATCCTAATATCAATGGAGGACATAATTACGATTATGACTAACATCTTTTACTCTTCTAAGCTACAAATATGTGGTTTCAGGTTACTGATGCAATTATATAACTACTACAATCTACAATCAGCCTTCTTTCTTTTCAGGTCTCAGTTATATTTAAGTCTGAAGAAACTCATCTAACACTTGGACAGTCAATGTTCACAATATAGTGCCATTAATATTTTCTTTTTCCTTTTCACCATTACAGAACATTTTTAAACTCAAAACCATTTTACTTATTCAGTCATATTATCTTCTCAATGAAAGCATCTAACCCATATGATTATACATTTAATACAGAACTCAAGAAAAAAATCAATATTCAATAAAAGTTAAAAAGAGTTGATATAATTCCATTTTTTAAATTAAAAGAGTATAATCTTTATAGTGCCTAGAAATCCCAAAAAATTATTTTCCAAGCTCCTTAGCATGTGGAAGTGACAACCAATACTGTAACTTTTTACTTGGCTAACAGTTAACCTAAAGTTTAAATATTGTAAATAAAGGAAAAGACTTATATTTACCAAGTGGCTTGCACATGAAGTGAACTTTTAGCATGGCACAAATAAACAAGCAATCACGTTTAGGAAAGAATCTATAACTTATAAGCAAAAAGCCTTAGCTTGTTCATGCAACCATAACATACACATCAAAAGAGAGGGTGAAAAAAGGACTGGAAAAGCTAATAGCATATAAAGAATTATTAAAATCAGACAACAAACATCTATAAAAATTTTATAAACAATTGGTACAAGCAAATTTGCTATTCAATTTTACAAGTTGTAGAGGAATCTAAAAATTAACTTTTACACCCTTTTTCCACAGCTTAAAGTACCAAATGAATATGTCATCATGATCAAAGAGTTCAGATGAGATAACAAACACTTTACAGTAAAGTAAATAAAGAAAAGAGCAACACAAAAAATTGCTAAAACAAATAAAATTACCAAAGATCTAGCCGGTGGACGCCAGCTGACCATGCTTTCCTCCCCAAGAAGTTGTGGATGACGGCCCCCGCCGCCGCCACCCCCTCCTCCCCTACTTGGCCCACCTTTAAAAAGCTTGCTGAGCCATTTCATAAACCGTGATTTTCTCTCTGCGTATGAAGAAACAAAGTCCCCTGCTTAACATAAAAGTATAAATACAAAACCACAATCCAATCCAATTCACCACATATACAAATACTTCCAACACTCAATAAACAAGCAAATAAAACAAGATTTGTCAAGAAAAACGAAAACAGCAACATCACTTTTTATTAAATCAAATCTTTTTAATACCCAAAAATGAAAATTGCCCAAAATCGAAATTCAAATGTGAACTTTAGGAAACATTTTATTCAACAACTTAGAGGCTAAAAACAAGGCAAAAAACAAAAGAAGATGATCATACCATAAATGCAAGGATTAGAGATATGAGTGACACCTGAAGTAGAGGATGATGATGGAGGAGCCATGAAACCGCAATAAGCTATATGTATGTATAGATTTTGGCCGTAATATGAAAGCAAAGGAGAAATTACGCAAGGAAACGAAAACGACAGAAAGAGAGAGAATGAATAAGAAAAGTGATGAAGTGGGTAGTAAGAGAAGAGGGAGGAGGGAACAACGCAATAGGGTCATGGTTGATTAAAAGGTGAGGAAACAAAAGAATCTAGAAGAGAGAAAGGAAGTGAAGAGAGAAAGATTCTTGGCTTGAGAAAGGAAAGAAAAAAGAAAAGAAAAAGAAAATAGCTTTAAACCTTTAAGAGCGATTGCTAAAAGATAACATAGCAATTCTACCGATTGCCGCCTAGATTAACCAGTAAATGGGTAATAAAGGTTTAAGTTTTTTAATGCAGATGGGTTAAAACTGATAGACAGCATTTGCCGCTTTTAGTGAATATGCATTACTCAGAATTGGAATTAATCAGGAACCATATGCTTGGTGGTCGAAAATCGGATGGTTAATTAAAAAAAGAAAGATAACATAAGAATGGTGAAAGAATCTTTGCTGAGGCGGAGAATATTAAAGTGACGGTGGACTGAACGGTTGAGATTTCAGAAGAATCAAGCAATGGAAATCTTTTCCCTTTTCAGCACGAATGGAATGGGGTGGATACGAGCTGGAGAAGAATTTTTTCTCTTCTGTTTATGTTCCGTTTGGTTTTGCTTTTTTTAAATTTTTTTCTTTTTATAATTCAAAAGAATTTTTTCCCGGGAAAGTGATCAGATAGTTTGAAATGACCCTAATCTTTCATTTTATTACGGTAATACCATTGTAAAAAGGCTTTTTGTGGGCCTTTATTACATAAGTCAATGATCATAATATGGTATAGTCCTATCCTATGGTATATTATCTAGTTTGTCTAAGGTTTTTATTCTTGTTTATGTCTAATTCTAATAATTTAAGAAATGGGTATGGAGAAAAGTTTTTTTTCCTTCTTATTTTATGGAGATAATATTGGGAATTTTTTTAAAATGGAAATGGAAATTAGAGGCGGTAGTTTATTGAAATAGATTAAAATATTAATCGTAACCAGTCGGTCGACGGTCCAGTTCAGATTCAACAAAATTTCAAACCGTAACCGTCATAAATCGTGAATCGTTTCTGAACTGTTCGAACCGTCTAATTGAATCATCAGTTAACCGTAAATTTAATAAAAAATTTCGGTTCGACCCCGCCGGTTAACCAGCGGTTAGCAGACCGATTTCGGTTCCTTTTCACCTCAACTCGTGGCCGGCGGGCCGCGCCCTCAACCTGCCAGTGGCCACCACTATGGTGGACTATGCGTAGAATATTGTATATAATTTATGTATATGTTTCTATTTTTTTATAATGCCCATTATTGGTAATATCGTCATAATTCCATCTTATTTTGCTTAAGCTTCACATTTCTGAAATCTTTTTAGTGAATTGTCTTTCCAAATTCTAATGTCTCTTTCGTAAACTAAGCAAGCGAGCAACCCATCATTATTTGTTCACAATGGGCAAAGAAGGCAACTGGTATAAGCTTCAAGAGTAAGGTCATCAAGAATCTCTGCATTTCCCACCCTTAAAATCATTTTCAACACCAAGTCTAATGTGCAACCTAATTTAGGAATAACTTGTTTATAACGATGTGGGTCGAGTCCGCATTAGTTAAGGTAAAGTCTCGAAGACTAAACAGACTTTAAAAAATTTTTTATTCAAATGTTATACCAATTTAGTGAATTAATATAATTATATAATTTTTCCTAATGATGATTTGAACGTAAAATGCTGTTGAAAAAAATAAATCGTAAAGCATATTAGTTTGAAGATCATCAAATATTTTATTTTATTGGATTTGCAATTATTTAATTAAATTGATTAAAGTAGGAAATATTATCAATAATACATGGTAAATTGGTAGACCGATTTCATTATATAATTTTTTATCATGATGATCAGAATATAATTGCTAGCTTGAAGAAGAAGAAGAAGAAGAAGGTCAACAAACAATTTATTTTTTATTTTATTAAACTTTTGAATAGGATTGAATTTGAAAATGTTTAATTAAATTAAATGAAGTTGGCAAATAATATAATTAATTAATCAGAACATAATTAAGCATCTAATCCAAGAGCATAATTATTAATCAAGCTTGAAGAAGAAGGTCAACAAATATTCTATTTTATTACATAATTATTATTTAAAAAAAAAAAAAAAAAAAAGATGTCTGCTTTCGCCGCCATGAAAAACTGTGTGAAAGTGTGATGAAGATGTATAGTATCTGAAACTGAAACATGATCGGTGACTAAACTGATTTTATACTTTCTTTTCTAATCACAATTTTATAAAGGCCTCATTTTGGATGCCAAACTTCTACAACGGCTCTTAACTTTAAACTTTATGGAAATTTAATATTTTGTTAAATTACAAAATTAATTTAATATAGAGGATGTTTTCCAAAAAATAATTAGGGAATTTAAATGGTGGGCAACAAAAAGAAAGAAATTTGAAATATAAACGAAATGGGTACTTACGCAAGTTCAAATTGCGGAACAGTAATTATCTGTTGCTGTTTCGTAATTTGAACTTGCGAAACAGGAGTTTTGCAAGTTTAAGTTCCGAAACTCTCTTAAGTTTCGCAAGATCATATTGCGAAACTTCTCACATGTCAACTTCTCATTTGTTGTATCCGTTAATTACGTGTTTAAAGTAATCTAATCTACCATTAACTGTTCGCTGACTCCACTTTCGCAATTTAATCTTGCGAAAGTAAGCTTGTTTCGCAATATGATATTGCGTGACTTATTCTTCCGCAAGATGATACGCGTAAAATTTAACTCATATCCACATTCTGAATTCGGGTATTTTTTAAATTATCGTAATATAAATATCATTTATTTTTAAAAAAATAGATATCAACTTGTTTGATTGGATGAAATGATTTGTGGAAAGCCAATTTGATTGATGTTGGAGTTTTTCAATTTCTATATTTCAAAATAGAATATGTTTCGACTGAATCACAATGTGTGATTGTTTTAGGGTTAGAAGGGTATTTTTTTTATTTTATAAATTAGATTGTTACTTCCTATAAAATCATATGTGGTATTTATCTTTGGAAGAAGCAAATAGGAAATAGCATATTTTTAAATATAAGACTTAGTAAATAACAATTTGTTTAAAATTTACTAAATAGCAAATTTTTGAAATATATATATTTTTAATTTAGAATACAAAAATTGATATTTATAAAATGGTAACGATATAAATAATTGTTTTATATAAATCATCATAAGTATATAAATATTTGTTAAATTATTTATTATGTATATGTTCAAATCTAATTATTAATGAGAGTAATAAAATAAAAATTAGTATAACAAACAATAAATATATAAATCAGCATATAATCAAACAACCAATATGTAAAATTGATATTTATATACTGATTACTATATAAATAATAATTTTATATACTGATCACTATATAAATAATGGTTTTATATACTGGTCACTATATAAATTTACCCTTTTAATAATTTTCCACAAATAACGTTCCAACAATCAAATCAAACAAATGAACATATTAAATTGAAAGTCTCAATACAAATATCCTTCCAACAATCAAATCAAACAAGTAAATATATTAAATTGAAAATCTCAATGAGAAAAGTCGGAATATGTTCTCAAATACATCATTTGAACATTGTAAAATGAGAGAAAAAATTAAATAAAAAATTTGGATACTCATATTAAAACAGATCACTAGAAAAACGGTAACCATATCTAACAAGTTATATATAAAATTGAAAATTGAGGAAAGGGAAGTCAGTGATAGTACCAGACTCATCGATCAGCTGCACGGTTGGGGGTGGTGGTAGAGTTGAGTCAATCGTGATGGACAATTGCAACAACTTTGCAAACTTCATGAAAATGTTTTCAACATTTTTTTTTTAATTTTTTATTTTATTTAATAAAAAATCAAAATTGAATATAAATTAAAAGAATAAAACAGTAATTAAATTAAAATATATATATATACTATTTGCTTAATTTATGAAAAAGTGTTATACGCTAACATTTTCATTTTTCATTTTAGGGTATTATAACCAAATAGCATATATTTTACCTGAAAAAAACCAAATAGCACAAATTTATAAAAATTAAAAAAATAGCATATATATTGTTGTGTGTACTAAAATACCCTCCCAATTAACTAATTCATTTTTTCCTTTTATTTCTACCACCAATTTTTCCTTTCTTCTTCTTCTTCTTTTTTTTCTCCTTCATTTTAGGTTTTTAATTTGATTTATGAATTGTATGTGAATTCTCCTCCTCCATTTATGAACTGTATGTGATTTATAAATTCTCTTCCTCCATTTTAAGTTTCATTTTTTTTTTCTTCAAATCTGTTGCAAAATTCTGTTTGTTGGTATATATGACAGTATATATAGACCATATATACTGATATATATACCGCAAAAATAATATATAACCTAATATATATGAATCATATATATTATTATATATACTCCACACAAATCATAGCATATGACCTGATGTTGTTGGTTTTTGCGTTGCTGTTCTAAGTAATGATTCAAAACTACTTGCTATCAAAATCTGTTGCAAAATTCTGTTTATTAGTATATATGACAGTATATATAGACTATATATACTGATATATATACCACAAAAATCACACATAATCTAGTATATATGAATCATATATACTATTATATATACTCCACAGTAATCATTGCATATGAGCTTCACAAATTGGCATACATTGTTCATACACAGTTTTTGTAACAGTATATATAATCTATATATACTGTCATATATACTATTCATTTGTTGGTATATATGACAGTATATATGAATAAATAACATATTACCCAACATATATGAAACCACATATACTATTATATATATTTCATAAATCATAGCAATTGATTTTACAAATTATAATACATACTCGAGTATATATAGTCTATATATATTAGTATATATACTCGAGTATATATAGTTTATATATACTTATATATATACCTCGAGTATATATAGTCTATATATACTTGTATATATACCCCGAGTATATATATTCTATATATACTTGTATATATACCAGGGACAGTTTTGAGTTTTTTATAAAAAATATGCTATTTTTTT
>CANUEY010162516.1:0-12125 GCA_948099555.1 Croton setiger | reverse complement strand
ATGTAGAGATATTATATGTTAAAAGTGCTTAAATATCTATGTTGCTCATATAGTAGATCTCTGTGGAGAGTTATAGTACAGACATGCTTTTGTGATATATGATGAATGTTTTGATATATGTAAAGCATGTTATGTTTGAGCTTGCCTATGGTATAAAGAATTACAAGATTAACCACAGATAAAGATAAAAGAGAAGAGATGTCATATGCTATACATGCATGATTATGTATGTCATTATAGTTTAATATATGTTTAATAGAGAGGCCATATACTAAACATGGGTGATGTGAATGACATGTTCATGTATGTGTTATATATGTTAAAGACATTAACAGATTTAAGAAGAGAATGCAACATGTTGTATGTGTTTTAAAAAAAAAAAATATAGCTTGTTGTATGACGTAAGAGTATAAGTAGAGGATGTTACAATTGTATTCACATAAACACCCTTAAAACCTCTGACAGCTTTAATTTAGGTGATATTTGAATACAATTGTTTGTATCTTTATCCCTACAACTTTTATTTAGGTGATTTGAATTTCTAATTAAGTAAGGAATAATTTTTATATTTGTATTTTTACAAACTAGGTAATTTATTAGTCAGAAATCTGGATTAAAATCTTACACTCTACATGAAACTTCCATGTACGCTAATTTTATTTGAACAAGTATAATTCTCTTTGTTTGTAGAATCTATCAAAACTGATTTCCTATGATATTCTAGACATATTGAACTACAATTTTCATGTTTCATACTTCTTTCCTTTTAACATTATCTAAATATTATCCGCATTCAACTTAATTTTTCATTACTTGTAGTATCCTTAATCTTTTTATCTTATTCCAAGTTTTTGAACTAGCATCCCAAATTCAAAAATAAGTCTTTTTAGTATGCCAATTACATTTATTAGGAAATGGGATGTGACATACAACCAATCTTATATCTGGTGTTTTGTACAGGATCCCATAAGTAAATATTAATTAACGTTCAAAAATTATTAAATTTGAAAATATTAATACTTATAAAAAACTAAAACTATTAGGTTAAAAATAAGAAAATAAAATTAACAAAAAATACTTATCTCATATGTAAAATAATTATTGCATAAATGAGTAGAATCATCATGCTCTTAATATGTTATAAGTTAATAGCAATTATATAAAACTAAGATGATATAGAACTAAAACTAAATTATTAAGAAAAGAAGAAAAGTAGAAACAGTTCAATTTGTTGAATACAGCACTCTAATAATTAGAGGCACAAATTTTAACACGCTTAAAATAATGTATTAAATGCATTTATGCATATTACTTAAATAATACACTCAATTATAAGATAATGTATTAAATACATTTATGTGTATTAGTTAAATAATACACCCAATTATAAGGGTTAGATAATAAAAAAATTTAACCGCATCGACATAAAATATATTCATTTGTTTCACAAAATATGTGATTATGTAACATTAGTGTTTACATAAGCAATATTTGGTAGTAGATTTGTCCTTCCATCTTAGTGATGGTTAGGTATTTATGGAATAAATAGAATTATTTTATATTAGAAAAGTTTGATATTATCAAAAAAAATTGTAAATTTATCCTTTATTACAAAGTCAGAGCTATATTGAAATCAAATAAATATCATATTGTGACAATATTTTATAAAATAGTTTGGACTAATTCATAAAATTTAATATTAATTAATATTGAGTAACTAATCCCATCTTTTATTTTTATTTAAAAAAAAAAATGAAGACAACAAGGGAAAGAGGTGTTTATGTTTATGAGGAATAAATAGTGGACAAGACGGTATGGTGTACCAGCGCAAGCTGCGGTCTGCTGTCGTTTTGGGTAAATGCATGTGCTTTGTCCCTTCTCTCATATGCTTGCACATGCTCTCTTTCAATTATACACAGAACTTGTGAAATAACTATGCATCTCATCGCGTTTTTGCGTCTTGTCCTCTGTGATTTTGCCACATCACCCTCCTAGGCCTTGATTTTGATTATCATGTGCGTCAAATGGATCAAAGGGTTGATGGGATTTGGGTATTTCATATTCTAGTAGGCAATCCAAGTATAATACAGAATCTGTTTGAGTACCAATCTATAACTCTTTCCTGACATTGAGGGTATCTTAACTATCTCCCCATGTTACCATTGCCATTGTCACTAATGCTATCAGTTTGTTTATGCATTTACTCCTTTATCCTTCTAATTATTTTTCTTTTTAAAATTCATTTGTTTTCATATACCAAATAATTCATCTATTTTCATCTACCAAACAACGGATGTTGATTAATTCGAATGCTGCTAATTTTTTCTTTGTTTTTTCAATATTGAGGTTGTTGAGTGTATTTGCTACTAATTTATGTAGAGGCATTAATTTGCTAAATTTCTTTTCATTTAGTGATGAGAATTATGTAAATAAATATACGAGATACATATTCTATCAAATTATTAAAAACTCTATACTCTATAATAATACTAATCAGATTATTGTAAATCATGGAATGGGGAAAAAACCAATTGCTATCCAAATCCTCTCACTTTTCATGCACAAAAATGACCAAACCAATTATAGTTGATAAATTGAAGATGCCAATGACAAGAATGGCCAAAAATAGTAAAGAGGGTATTTTAGAAAATGTGGTCAGAAACAACAGTCAATTCAGGATTTGATTAGAAGTCATTGGAAATTACTAAATTTAAGTAGCCTTATCTATAGGCCAAAGTAGCCCCTCCTAAGTCACTATTAATAGTAGACACACTAAATTGGCATATGCCACTAAGAAGCAAGCATAAAAGCCTCTTTCTTTATCCTGCTTAGCAGAAGTATAGAGAGAGCTTACAAATATCTTGCTTAACAGAAGTATAGAGAGAGCTTGCTTCTCAGTAATAGCAATGGCTAAGCTTGTCTGTGTGTTGCTTCTGGCCATCATTTGCATTTCCATGGTTGCAACTCAGGTAATAACATCTTTTTTTACAAAAAATGCAATTTTTAATTAACACCCACATAATATATTACTTCTTATTTATGATTTGTATTTTCATTGCAGGTCATTGCAAAGGATACTCAGTACCATCTTGATAGTGTAAGCTTTATTTATATTATCTAATTATGTAATATTTTTATTGATGCACTACAAATTGTGTATTGCTGAAAAAAATATCAAATTAATTATGTTTTTTCAGGGGAAATATGGACCTGGAAGTTTGAAAAGCTACCGTAAGTACAAATTTTACATTTCATTGATTTGAATATAACAATTTATAGTGAAATGTACTGAAAATTTGAAATGAAAATGAACAGAATGCCCATCAGAGTGTACAAGAAGATGCAGCCAGACGCAATACCACAAGCCATGTATGTTCTTCTGTCAAAAATGTTGTTCGAAATGCCTGTGTGTGCCTCCTGGTTTCTATGGCAACAAATCTATGTGCCCTTGCTACAATAACTGGAAGACCAAGCGTGGCGGACCCAAATGCCCTTAGATTATTATTCTCTTCAATGAAATTTCATGTAATAATATGCTACTTTTAAGTAATAGATTTTTGCATTTATTTGCTTTTGGTCATTAATTTGATGACCAGTTTATTTGTTTTGTGGTTCCATGGGGTTCATAATTGTCCCAAATGAGAAGCCTATTTGGTCACACATATTGGTCCTTTTATGTGTTGTCTCTGTTCACACAAACAAAAGAAATACTGCATTTAAGCTAGTTTTTTTTTTTTTTCCTTCAATGATTTCGCTATACATGGCCACGGTTCAACGGATGCCGACAAGGGAACCGAGCCCGGCTGTTTGTCGCCAGTCCGGTTAATCGGCGGGTCCACAGTTTGTCGCCAGTCTGGTTAACCGGCAGGTCCACGGTTTAGGCAGCAATTTATGGCGGTTTGGTTAGTGGACGGTTCGATGGTTTACAAACCGGCATTTTGGAACAATTTTTTTTATATAGGTGGAAAAAAAATAAAAATATATTTGTAATGTGTAATTTTTTATAATGAATTTTTAAGAATTAATTTCATGAGAAAAAAAAAATTTAAGTTTAAAAAATTGAAATTAAACGAATAAAATAATTTGCAAAAAGAAAAAAAATTGAAAAATTTAGAACTTTATTTACAATGAAATGAGTAATTGAAATTAAAATTATTAGACAAAGTAAAAAAAAAAAAACTAATAAAAAAACTCATGACTTGCAAATAAATTTTTAATTTTTAAGAAAATTTATTTTACCTACGTATTTTTATTGAGATAAAAAAAATCAAAAATCAAGAAATTCTTTTACTATAATTGAAATTTCGGAACCCTAATTTTATTTTTTTACCTCGATTTTCGTTGGCGGAGTTCTTGGTAAATTCTCGTTGTAAGAAGAAGTCCAAAAGTCTTGTTTTCGGGCATTGGCTAAAGCTCAATTGTCGATACAAGCTTGTACTTCAAGGTTTTCCGCTCTTAATTGAGTTCATTTTTCAAAGGAAAAGGACGCTGACACTAAACGCTTGCTCCACCGCTACTGTTGAGACCAGTGCTGCCAAATTTTTTTTTTTTTTTGCAATTTTTGCCATTATTGAGAATTTATCTTCGTGTCAGCTCCACCTCTTTAAATTTCAAAATTGATCGCATCGAATGACTCACTTATAAATTCAAATTCTGTGGACAGGTATTTGTCAAATACTATATAGGAGTTTGCACTGATCCCCCTCTACCTTTTTTGGCGTTGGAATAAATAAGGAACATTTTATTTTGGTTGGATGTCCCACTCGGTCGTGCGAGATCAGAACTCCCTTAAAGGTCAATACATGTAGCCGAAGTATTATTATTTGAAAATTCAAGAAAATATTTATTAATTATTTACATAGTTTCATTAACAAAATTAAAAATATTTACTTGTTCATTTACAGGTAATTGTAAAATATCATCATGAACTTCTAAATAGTTTTTAAGACTTGTAGTCTACATTTAGGATAAAAAAACAACAGCAACAGGGGTGGAATATTTTTAAAATAATTCAACAATTGAGTAATGGTTTCATATCACAATTTTTGAAATACATATCATTTTCAAATAAATGCAACTTATCAATAATATTTACACTACATTGAAGAAAAATATGCATGATTTATAAATATGACTAAAAATATTTGTATCATTAAAAACTTGTAATAAATTAATAATTTGATTACAAATTTTCCAACATTGTAGATAAATTCAATGTCATATTTTTTTTTGTAAAGTATAAAAAGCGCACAATTTATCTTTATTTTGATATGATTGCGATAATAAACTATATGTGGAATTCCATCTATGCACAACATCACAATGAAATTTAATTGATGTCGAATTATTAGTTTTATAAAATTTAAGCCAATTATTTATAAATTTACTATAACTATATAAAAATTTAATTGCATTTTTAATAGGTGCAATATGTACATCTAAATATTTTAAATCATTTTCGACACATAAATTAAAAATATGACATGGTTATTTAATATGGAAAAATTATCTGCCAACATTTGATTGACAAAGATTTTTTAATTGATAAATATATACAGTATTCTCAAAAGAGAAAGTTAATATTTTTTTCACTAATTTATATTCATCTAAAATATTATAAGTTATTTTATAAATATTTGTAACAGTATATTTTTCTATCAAAAGCACGAAAAGTAATTATTATTTTTTGTTATTGTCAATCTTTATCAATATAATTCACAATTAGACATGTATGAATGATTATGTCAATTATCAGTCCAAATATTAGAGTAAATTGAAACACGACCATCAATAGCAGCAAAATGAGAAATTAAAACTTTCTTCCTTTTTTGTAAAAATTTAAAATACTTCTTTTTGTTATATTTCTAACAACACATTTAACTAAAAGATGAACATATGATTTTGAAAATTTAATAAATTAAAAAAAAAAAACTTAACTTTTCAACACATATAAATTCAGTTAAACTTTTTTTATAATCTTTTTCATTAAAAATTAAAATTTTGATTTTTAGAAATAGCGTACCCGGAAATTTGTGTTTGCTTTTTTTTTTCCCAAAACTCCATGGAATGCTTCGCTTTCAAATGTCTCTTGTGTACCTTTGACAAATAAAATGTTGTGGCAGATCGCTTGTGTGCCTTTAACAAAAAAAATTTCTCTTGTTGTCTTCTGAATTTCTCCAATTGTATTACTATAAAAAAAATTTGAAGAAAATAAAATAATTGAAAAAATAAGGTAAGATAAAAACAAATATTTTTACAACAAATTAAATGAGAAAAAAATAAGTGTAAAAAAATAAAATTGATTACACAACAAATTAAGTTTAAAAAAATTAATAACTTAAGTTTAAAAAATAAATTAATTAATTAATTTAAACAATATTAAAAACATACCGTGTTGTGATTGCGACGGTGGTGGTGGTGAATTTTGGTATTTAGATTTTAACGGGACTTTTCAATTGTGAAGTAGTCCACTGATATCGGCGAATTTATCAGTTTTCCACCAATATGTGGGCTCTTGTCAGATCAGGAGAAAATTCAAAGAAATCATTAATTATCCAGTCTCCAATTTATTGGATTTCCGGTTCTTTACTTTTTTTTTCGGCGGTGCTTGATCCAGGTTGAAACATTTTTTTTAATTAAAACGAATAAAATTACTATAACTTGAGAAATGTAGTAGTAGAATAAGTATAGTAGTAATTAGGAAGTAAAAAAAAAATAGTACTAAGAGATTAAATGCAATATGTAGAGAAAGTTTAAAAAAATTTTGTGACAAAAATAAACCAATTCACCTTTAATTTATGGACGATACATATAAATCTGTAGGACGTAAAATAACCTCGAAATATGACCATTAATTACTGTTGGGAGGGACAAAATTGTCCAATTTTTTTTTTAAAAAAATGTCATTTTAACATTAGGCCCACTGCGGCCCAGCAGTTTAACCTACAGGTTGACCCGGCAGTCCACCAAAGTTCAAACCAACGGTAGGGAAAATAGGCATATCGGATTGCGGGTTTGGCAACGGTCATGAGACCACCGGTTCAGGGGGGCCACTTTTTAAGTTTGAACCGGTGATTAACCAAAAAAGAAATTTTACCAGTTAACCAGAGGTTTTTTGGGCAGTTCGAAGGGTTCATGGTGATTCCGGTCTATGGCTAGTCATAGTTCGAAAAATGGTTGAATCTGAACCAATCCGCCCCTCCAACAGTTTTGATCCGGGCTTAATATGATTCGAAGTCTGGCTAGCTTAGGTTAAGTGGTGTGCCAAAACCGCCGATTTTTTCCAATCTAGTTTTGGCTATAGATAACTCAAATAATAGTAAAGTCAAAATGGGAACAAGTAAAAAATAAAAGAGTGAAGTTTGATTTGAGTGCAATAAAAAGTAAAATGTGAATAAAAAACTATTAAAGGACGTCAACATTAATTTGTAGGGGTTTATACAAAAAGTACCCAAAATTTTAAATATATTTGTAACAATGTCTTATCTTATTAAAAAAAATTTTAAAATAACGTGAGGTGAAAAAGATTAATGAGGTTTATTTATTTTGGGAGGCCAGTGGTTTCAATTGGAGACCATTGAGGCCTAGCCTAAATTTTTTTATTTATGTTTATTATTTTTTTTTTTTAATGATTCATGGTGTATACTAAATTTCAATATCAAATTTAATTCTATTACAAATTTAATAATTTCAAATTCAACTATTCTAATTATTCTCTTTAATTTATAATATAAAATAAAATTTTATAGACTGCATTGACTGAGATTTAATATTAGAGAACAAGATTTATGCTAGTATGATGCCTTACATTTTGCTTATATTAATAAGATGGCCACATACACAATTTTAGACTTGAATTTGCATATTTTTCTAATGAAACTTTCAACTTTGTGAATGACATATTAAATATTTCAATTTTAAATTTCTTAAATAAATACACATACTCAAAAACCTGAATGCGTGGTTTTTATGCAAAGTGGCCTATTGAAGGTCACCAAAATACTAAAAATAGTCAATATCCACAAAATCAATATCATCATATTTTTCTACCCACAAGGAGTCCAAAAACATAAAAAATATAACTTGAATCAACACAATCACTAGAACATACATAAATCCTCTTGGATTTTTCATTCAATCCCTGATCATACGAATATATACATAGAAATGAAGCTTACAAGGTGAGGAGTTGATTGGTACCAAAACTAGAGTTAAAGAAAGGTCGGAAGGCATCGAAAAACATGTTGAAGAATTTCGAGACCCATGAAACCCAAATACCCAATCCAACATTCCCTCCTCTGGCCACAAATCATGGACAATAATGATACCATTGGATTTATCATGATAAGACTATTTGAACGGTGGCCATATCTAATCGGTTTGAGCTTACAACGAATGCAATGAAGGTAACAGTAAAGAGGAAAAGAAGAAGAAGCAAAGATATGACCTTTTATGGTATTTCTCACGCTCATTTTTGCAATTAAAACCACACGCCTCATTGTCAGCATAAACAAGTATGTGTATTTATTTAAGGAATTAAAAGTTGGAGTGTTTAATAGGCTGTTTGCAGTGTTAGAGGTTTCACTAGGGAAAACATGCAAAATTTAGGTGTGAAATTATGTATTTGGTCATTAATATAGTCTATAGTCTAATTGACATCCATAACATAACCATTTAAAGTCTCTATAGGTTCATGCACATATGTAGACTTATAAGTAAATGAGTGATAAAAATTTCTCTTGTACAAAATTCATTGGTTTATGCTAATATCACACTAATAAAATTAAAAGATTGTCACACTTATTATCACTATTCATTGTGGTATTACAATCCTAACATGCTATATACATTCAAATCCACAATTAGTCGATCAATCTATTCCTCCTCCTTCTAAGTATTTTCTCATTTATTCTTTCTATTTCTCTTTTTTAATCAATCCCTACTTTTCCACCTCCTCACCACTTTTTCCTATACTCTATTGATTTATCTTCATCAATTGAAATAAAGACGAAAGTGAAACAAACAAAAGAGGGAAATGAAGACACATAGTCTCTTGCGAGATCACAACAACATATGTGTTGACGCTTAATTTTTACTCCAAAAAGTATCAATGATGATAACGTCCAGGCTCGAAGAAATCTCCAAAATCCCAAAGCAGCTCGGCCCTTCTCTGTTTCAAAATGTGTTTAATGTTTTCAGTCCAAAAAAAAAAATCTTCCCAAAAATTCCTTTTCTTTTAATATAATTAGGCGTTTTATTTTAATTTCCTATTTTTGAGTTCCTAAAAAGAAAAAAAGAAAAAAATCTTAATTTTGATTTTAATTTTAGTTTCATTATCTTTTTTGTCAAATTTTAATTTTTGTGTTGTTTTATTTTTATTTTCAATTTTAAAAAATAAAATGCTAAAATATATAATTTAAAATATAAAATTAAATCTTAGTATCAATTTTAGTTTCAAAGAGAGTTTAATTTAATGAGGAGATAGAGAAATTTGGGAAAATAAGAGGAAAATGATTAATTTAAAGATAATGTGAAGAAAATGGTAGATTTGAAGGAAATATAAAATGGAGGGGCAAAATTGAATGAGAAAAGGAAGGAAATTGAGAAGAGAAGGGAAGAGTAGGGGCGAAAAAGGGAAAATTGAAAAGGGAATGAGGAAATAGAAGAAGATCTGAATCGAACCGGAATTGGTTCGGTCCAGAATTGCCCCCACTGGTTCCAACCGTTCAAAACGACGTCATTTCATTAAATAGTGAAACGACGCCGTTTTGGACACGAGAGACAAAAAATATATAGGAAAGAAAGGTGAAATGCTGCCGTTTCCCTTCCTTTCCTCATTAAACAGAAACAAATGAAAATGGAGACCAGAATCGAGAAAGGGGCAGAACTAAAGAGGGAAAGAGAAGAAGAAATCGAGGGAGAGAGAGAGAGGGGAAGAGAAGAAGAATGAGGGGAGAGGGACTCTGTGTCAGAGGTTGAAAACGAAAGAGGAAAGATTGGAAGAAGGAACAGAAATGTGAGAAGAAGGGAAATGAGAGAAATAAGAAAGATTGGAAATGGAAGACAGAAAAAGAAACGAAAAACAGAAAGAGGCAAAGGACGAAAGGGAACCAGCGGCGACAGGTAGCCGCAACAGGAGGCGATTCAAAGGTTGTCTGGCATGGCTGCAAAATTGGAGACCAGTAGCACGCGGCGCAGAAAAGGAGGAGGAGCAGAAGGCAGAGCTTCTGCCTACAAGAACTGGGATCTAAAGCATTCGGTGGGGGCTTTTTTTTGGGGAGAGAATTCGAGAGAAAAAGAGGGAGTTTTCGAAGAAAAAAGGGCTTCCAGAGGAAAAACTGTAAGATTTAGGGTTTTCAAGAAAAATTAATAATTAGGTTTTCCTTGCGAAAAATTGAAAATTTTCTGTTTGTAAGGGCATGAATTAGCTTCTTGACTTGAAATTAATTCAAGGATAAGAACTAATTATCCCCCACATCTTCTGTTTTACAAACTCCATTCTGTAAAACTGAGCGGGGTAGCTGGGTGATTATGTGTAGCAACTGGACGAATTCTGAGGTACATTCATATTATTGTTATCTGTTTTCAGTTTCGATTTATGACGAATAATATAGTTTGAGAGCCAGATTAAGTTCTAGCATTGTTTAGTTCGATAGTTTACTTCTTTTATTCTGTTTCTTGTTGGCGTTTCTTTCTGGTTGCTTCTGTCTGATTCTAGATTTCAAGGGATTTACATTCTAAGATGGTTGAATGTTGTTTGCCTTAAAATATTGACGTTTCTGTTGATGCTATGAAAGTTTAAAATGTTACATTTGTTGATTGAATTGATTTCTGTTGTTGTTGTTAATGGTTTGGTTCTGAGTTCTTGAGTTGTTTTCTGGTTTATATGATTGTCATTAATTTGTTTATGTTGTGAGCCAACTGTTAGTTATTTGTTTCTGTTGGTGATTGCGTTTGTTGTTGCCTTAAGATTAGAAGCATGTAATCTGGATTGGTGCTCATTAAGCATATTTGGTTTACATTGCATAAACGGTCAAAGGATTAAATTTAGAATTAATTACTGAAAACTGAATTCTAAATCTGTTGACGGTGAGTCCTTTCTTAAGTTGGGTGTCTATTGAAATAAATTGGAAGTTTAGACTCTGCCTAAATCCATATGGTGTTCATGTTTATGTGGTTGGCGCAGTTAAGACCTCTAAATTCTGTTGTCATCATGTGTGATTCAATCCTAAGGTTACATGTTAAACAATCTGCTTTGGAATTACATAACAGAATGAACCCCCCACTTGATTAGATGTTATGTTCAATACACATGAAACATGTTCTTTAGATTTTCAAGTCATTACTGCTGTTATCATTTCTATTTAAAATGATCAAAATGGGATAATAGTGTAACTTGATGTTGGATCAAAACTGCATCGGAAAGGATGTAACAGTGATGTTGTTTATCCTGCTGAAATAATTTTTATGCTCACCCATTAATACCTGTTGACTGCCTACTTTGATCTCAAACAAATGATTTCTGTTTTTTGCTCAGTTTATTCATACCATATAATCTGTCGAAAGCATTATTCTGGTTGCCATTCTGATGTTAAGCATGTTGCTTGCTGTTGTCATAGCAACATGTTTTAGTCTTCATTTTGAAATCTCAAATCTGTTTTCCCATCATATGAAGGACATTGTACTATCTTGATACCATAGCTTGTTATTTAAATTTTTATGGGATTGTTTATAAGGTTTGAAATATGTTGGGAATGAGTTTTTAAGGTTCAAAGGTTATTCAAAGCTGATTGATGGTATGTGGTAAACCCCAAAATTTGTTAAAATATATCCATATGTTGGTGGAGGCAGGAAAATGCATGTTAGGAAGTTGTTCAAAAATGAAAAAGGATATTAGGGTCACATGTGCAATTTGTCATTTTAAAGGGGTTGTTTTGTAATTCTCTTAAAGAGGTGGAATGTTTTGAAAAGCTGGCTGCCTGGAGTTGAATTTCATAATTTGACACTTAAGTAAGTTAATTCTGGAAAGAAAAATAACTTTGGGGCAGTTTCGTAAATTTAAGAAAGTTTGGGGGATCAAAAGGAAATTTTGCATGATTTGCTTTTAAATGTTGGGTTTGCATGTT